>JAOWAW010103105.1:0-14974 GCA_028565695.1 Nicola tetela
TTTTTTTTGGGGCTGTTATTGTGGGGGCCACAACCCCCCCCCCCCCCCCCCCCCCAATTGCATGTAGCTTGTACAGAGTACCGGCACCCTACTGAGTGCATACGTTCTCTTTTGGCAACTGCCTTGGGTTTTCACACAGCGTATGAGAACCCAAGACATTTTGCAAGGGTTTGCATTTTTTTGCAAGGCTTTGCATCGGGACTGACCAAGTCGTGATGTGTAATCAGCGACAAGCCTGGTGACACAGATGTAGATCTACATGTCATTAGTGAGCTGATTCGTGATGTAAACATGTCAGTCGATGCATCTATCAATAGAGGTTGGGCTAGGCAACTCACCAACCGATAATGAGCGAATCGACATCATAATTTGCATGAATCGTCAAAGGGTTATATTCGCCTGACAAAGATCGGAGCTGACCAACCAAAACATCACCAAACAAATTTAAATTTGTGCTGGTAAAGAGTGATGTTTTGACAAAATACAGGTATATACCTATCTGATAAAACTCATAAACTTTGGGGCCAGGGAGTGAAGAAGGAATGTTCTTTGCTGCAGCTGTTCTTTACAGTTGGCGTTGCTTTTTGTTCAAAAACATGGCTTCCCACGCAATGGTGTATATGTACAAGGCTGTATGACGTATGCTCTTGGCAACGGCAGTAAACATACTAGATGTAGTATTACTTGGATCAAGACACTGCAGAGGGACAATTCATACCCATAGTAGATCTACGTCCCACATTCATGTTTTCTGTAGATCTACTCATGATACTAGAGTCGATATTCCTTGGCCACGGTGCCTACATTTTCTCTTGTGTCTACAATACGTAGGAAGGGCCTGCAAGGGTTCCATGCAACTGCACCACTTGTTAACCTGAGTCAGGTCTGGTAAGGACTGGAGAGGGGTTCCCACAGATATTATTGCGCGCATGTGTGTGTGTGTGTGTGTGTGTGTGTGTGTGTGTCAATAGACTTGTTTTCACCACAGTTAGTATTTCACATGCAAAGGGTGATTGACCATATAACTTATGTAAACTGGGAAGTGGTCTGACTATGTCAACACTCAGCAAATGGCGATACAGACTTTGAACTCTGAGACTCACTTAAACTTTGAAGCTGCAGTAAAATACTAAAAGCAATCTGAATATTTATCCCTGTATTTAGCACTGCCAACTGGAAGACGCATTTACAACAGTACGGTTTGCTTAGTACACGATATGTTAGTTATGAAAGAGAGTGTATGTGACATATTGTAATTCTTTTTTGAAGTTTGCCTATCATGTAAAAGACACATGTACAATATATACAACAGCACAGCTTGCGTGTAGAGTACGTGAAACATTAGTTACAAAAGTGAGCATGTGGAACAGTCATTAGCAAACAGTTTGACAAGTTGTTCAGTGTTATTGGTACATGGTATGACAAAAGCTACCAGGACAAGTCTGTCACGCCAAACGAAAGAGGGACGAATAGTATCTGTATGATTCAGTGGGATGTATATGTTGTAGTTATGCAGAGTGGTCAGTGTATTTTGTGTTTGTAGTAGTGGAAAAGCTGTCATGTTGAAAGGATGGAGAGAGAGAGAGTAGAAGAAAGTCAAAATTATAACAACAGCATAAAGGCCCAATCATCAGTCGATCCCTGCCAATTTTTGTACACACAAAGTGGATCAATGATTTAAAGAGCACACTAGTACCTATGTTAACTGAAACAACAAACCATTGATTTAAGCCCTCTAGACCTGTTTTGGGTCATGTGTGTGTGTGTGTGTGTGCGAGTGAGTTCGTCACAAGGGCCATGATTTACGGCCGGTATACTGTACATCCCATATTCATGTTTCCTGTAGACTCATGATACTAGCATCATATTTCTTGGCCACAGTGTCTACGTTTTCTCCTGTGTCTACAATACATAGGAAGTGCCTGCGAAGGTTCCATGTGCCTGCGCCCCTTGTAGTTACTAATATCCTGTTAGCAACTTACCATCCTTACTATGTAGAGTTGTTGCATCTGTCCTGGCAAAACGTGTGGTCTGAGTCTCCTCCTTCTGCTCACTTGCGCAATGAACAGGAACCTGGAAAAATGGAAAGTTGTTGCTCACATACCGGTGGAATATTATGCCATGGAAACAGTATCCTTCTTGGCAATGATGTGATATTTGTGGCACATTACATCCAGATATCAGATTTACATTACATTATATGACCTCGGAATAGCATCACATGATATCAGAATCACATTACATCACATGACATCAGAAATTCAGAATCATGTTATATCAAATGACACCAGAATCACATTACATCAAATGACATCAGAATCACATTGTATCATATTTAATCAGAATCACATTACATCATGACATCAGAATCACATTACATCAAATGACATCACATTCATATTATATTTGACATCAGAATCACATTACAGTGAAGCCCCTCTATTGCAGATACTCACAGAACTGGCCATAAGTGCTGATGTCTACTCATTATGGAGGTAGTACCCACTCAATGCTACATGTTGTATCAGTGCATACTGCTCATTGATATAACCATGCACTACATGTACATGTACATGAGTACAACCTGAATGGCTAGACTGTACAGAAAATTATCATGTTTTGTGACCATCCTAACCACTGTCATTGTTCCACTGAGGAAAGCATTTCACCAATTGTTGCAACCCTGCATGACCCTTTTGCACATACTACAGGGAAGGCCAGGCTCATACATGTATACGATTGTAACAATTCAGTGACACATGTACACTTCAGCCATCAGTGCAAATGTTGCAACATTGTTGCAGAATGCATTTCCTATACTCACGAGCACATTGTGGTGTTGACATATGTGGGCTCTGATCTGGCACATCCACTATGTAGTGGTATGCATACAAAAGCCCGGTATGGTGTTACAATGTTGCAACAGTCCAGTGCTTGTGTGCAGGCCCATAGTACACACACCTTAATACCCTGTGTGCAACTCGGATCTACAGGTCAACCCTCATTGGTACATATGCATAATGATTCAAAAACACTTACTAATGAAGGTTATGTACTAATGAAATTACTAGTGGTAAAACAATAGTATTCAAGCTAACAAGTGAGCATTTTTCTTAATGAGCAAGCAAATGAGCACTCTATAAAAAAGACCCCCTGCCCTCTCAATCAGGTTGCATGTACATGTATTGTATACTTGTGCCCCTGAGTATGGGACCTCTGTTTAAAATTCAATTCCGAAATGGAAAAATACGCATTACTGGTCCATGTTTTAAGTGTATGTGACATAGCCTGCTCTTGCCCAGCGCACTCTGCTGAGTTTGTCTAAAGTTCAATTCAAATAACAGTGCATAGTCTGCGTAACTTGCAGTTGTGTGCCAGTAGAGCCAGCACAAGAGGTTCAGGCCACACCAAGCGTAATCTAACACCAAACTTATCTGTTGTTTTCCTTAGCTAGTACAGTCCTACCTTGATTATTCGAATGCCTTTGGGCAGAGGGGGTCCCCAGGGAGTTCTGATAATCCAAATTGTTCGGATAATCTGAATCAGGCATCACAACACACACCATACTCCAAATGCTGAGCTTAGGGTGTTTTATTAGCAGCATTGGAAAAAGACTTACGCTTACCAGAAGACATGATAAAGTTGAGCTACTACTGCACAATGCAAAACCCATTTGTCTGGACATCTAATTTTACTTCCCTGCATTATGTTGCACTATTTTGGTGATGAATTGCATGCTTTTCTACATGATACCGTACCGCAAGCGCATTCAGATAATTGAGGTAGGACTGTATTCATTAGCTTAACAACCCCCAATGTAATTAGTGAAACAAGTACCTGCTGCAATCAATTTACTCCTAGAAAGTACTTACTAGTGAAGGTCAACAACCACAGATTGCCCATTTTATGTATTGTTGAGGGTAAGGGACAGTTGCATGGCTGTCCCTGTGTCTCCACTACAATACAGTGTGCAATGTAGACTGTCTTGTTAGCGGCCTGTATGCAACTTCCATGCATGTATGCGCATGCACGCTCACTAGCGCTCCTACAAAGTCTAGGCCAATATGTCCTACATCGTGCACTGCACTGTCACACATGTAGATACCCATGACCATGGCCAACTGATGACCCGGATACATTTATCAACATTAGTTGGCCCCGCACCGAGACCGACCTCCTGAAGATGGCTATATAATTATGTGGAGGTGCAGCACAGAAACTAAATAGGCGTAAAGTTTCTTTCATGCGTTAAGTTGGCCAGCCCATCATCATAATTGTAGGCAGGTACTACAGATAGTAGACTAGTGATTTTATGCTGTAATGGGGGATGGCGGCTGCATGGAAGCCAGATTTGTTATGTATTAATGAAAATTGTCTAGTAACGAATTATGCATTAGATAGTTAGCCATGCATACAGTTTATATTGGCCCCAATCGGGAAAAGATCAAAGTTATGTACTAATGAGGGTTGACCTGTACTGTGTTAGGCACAACTGTCTTACATAATGCCGTTTACTATAATTCCTGCACTGATCGTGTCATCAGAAATTACAAACTTCAGTATTAACTGTGAGCAGGTGTGCACCCTACCATCAGACCAACTTGGTTACTATCTGCTGTATAGAGGTTAACAGCCCCATCCAGAGTGTTGCAACATGTCTGTTTAAGGGCCATGTGGGGTGATTCGGGTTGTTCTATGAATTTCAAGGAAGACAACTCTCAAACGTGATTTCATCTTTCCATAATGACTATCTGACGTTGCAATTGATGTTTGGGCTTTATTTACTTAAATCAGCAGGCTGTTTGCATACACTGGACACGATTGAAACCAGAAATGCTCAAATTCACTGACCTCCTGATTTTAGGTTTTGAGCTACATTCTTATTTTTTTCTGGGTTTAATCAGAACAGCCAGATGCACAAAAGATTGTTACAGAATTTTAAAATTCCATCTCAAACTTTTAGTTTGGCCCAAAGTCTGAAGAGTTGGTTTTGACTGAATATTTTTGCTTTTAATTGGGCACCACTGTTTCCCCAGAAGGAAATATAAAAACCTGTAACAAACTTGGTAGCCTGTTTCATAACAAAAAGTTTACAAATAAAACTGAAAGGAAGCTGGGCAAAAATTGAAGATGCTAAAAGTTAAGGGAGTAGCAGAGGTGGAGCTGACAAGCTGACTTAAGTGGGCCAGCGCCCTGCAGCAGCATGCCCAAATGAGTGTTGCAGATAGATTTGCCTTGCATGCATGATTGTGGCTGGTGCCATAAGGCGTCATGCTTTGCATCATATTTAGAGATGCATTTCAGGTTGAAAACATCTCTTGGCGGGTTTTCAAGTTTCTGGACAAGAAGACACATGCATTCACTCATTTTTGGAGCTTTGTGTAAAACAGTGGAGAAGTTGAAAAATTTAGGCATGGATCATGCTACGTGGGCCTTAACTGGAATAGAGCAGCATCTGTTTTCTGGAGGTTACTCCCTATGCGTTTTTTTTATATATTATGCAATGCACTTGGGACGGAGGAAAACTGTTCATGAGATTGAGGTACATGTCCCCCTAACGAAGATGTCCATTATGAAAAGCTCCACTATACATCAGTTGATGTCAGAATCACATTTCATCATACATCTAAATTACATTATACCCAATATGGTATCAGGATCACACATCCCTGGCAGTGTAATTGCACACATACAAATCTTTGGTGCGCAAAATTTTGCATTTCTTCAAGGATCTCTTTGTATGAAGCACTCTTCTTTCTCTCCCTTTCTTACTGAAACAAGAAGGGAAAATCCAAATACATGCGTCTATACTCCTACAAGCACGAAATACATCTCTCCTGTACTTTCTCCCCTCGCTTCACCATGTTATAATTTTCCCAAGAGAATAGTACATTCACATTAATCACCATTCGGCACCATTGTTTAGGTGTAGATTTGCAATCTAGACACTGTCCTTGACCATAAGTATTCCCTCCCCAGGGATTTTCCTGACCCAGTACGTGCTCGCAGCATGCAAACCATCTTGAGCACAGCTTCACAGATCCAAAAGAAAACTGGAGGGCAAGAAGTAGAAGATCCGATGAGGAGCTCAAAGATGGCCCTTTTTCATTGCTGCCATGATGCATGGTCCACTTGGTGTACTGACTATGGCACGCCTGTCTTCCTGCCTTCCCAGCTTCACATACACCTATCATGATCTGTTTCAAAACAGCTCTGCCCAGGTCATTCTACGGATAATTACAGAGAAATAACCCTAAAGGAATGGAAAACCTCCCAGAAAGTCCTAAAGATCATGAAGAACGCATGTGCAGCTACTCTTCTTGCAGCCGGAATATTCATGGCTCTTTCCGCTGCAGCGGCCTTCTTTTTTCCCCGTCCTCTCAAAGGCTCCTGCTTCTCTACAGGTGAATTTTGGGGTCAGCCATTTTGTGCTGCAGCTAGGTGACATGACAGAAAAATCCTTTGGCCTGAGCATGAGCCCAAACCATGGTCAGCAACCAGCCAGTAAAGTGCATAGTGAAAATGAAACTGGTCAAGCATGGTTAGATTATGGTTGGGCTGGCTCTACATGTTATGGATATAGTTTGATACCCAAGCAAATATGCAGTGATTTATCGGGTCCAAAAGTTCCTTGGGGTTGTCTGAGGCAAAGCCTTGGGCAACCCTGAGGAACTTCCGGGACCCAATTTATAAACATAATCGCAAGGGCAAAGACTATATCTGACTTGTAGCACAGTCCCTCTACCTACTTGGTTGTCAGATTTCTCATAAGAATGGATGAAGACCTTGGAGTGCTGACACAGTCGTACCTTGACGTTGACATTCCCTTACAGTTGTTAGATGCAGCTGCTTCAGGATTTCAAAATGATCATTTGCTCAAAGTCGCTTTTGACAATCAAGAGATAAAATCATTTTAACCTTTCTCCACAACAGGCCAAAGGTTGCTTTGGCCCATCAACAACAGCCCGTGATATGCAGGAGCTGCTGCATCAAAGAGTGTCCACAGCTACAAGAAAAAACACACAATGGGGTGTGTCAGTTTACAACTCTTGGCAAGCCCATCGTATTAGAGGCGGTGATAAAGTACCTCAGTTGTTCGATGCCAGTTTCAGCGAGCTGGACTGTTGGCTGCCTTGCTTCATCAACGAAGCAAGGCAACAAGATGGCAAGCCTTATCCGTTCAATTTCAATTGCTTGAGCTTTTCTGAGTTTGCACTTTCAGTTTGAGTATCATTTGTTGTTTTTATGTATTGGCTCATGAGCTGAATGTTATGTCCAACTTCTTCTGTTTTCATGTAGAATGTGCTTCTTTCAGGTAAAGGTCACCTGGTTCCTACAAATGTTGTCACTTATAATTGTTTGTTTACTTTTGTATAAATGGCCTAGGCCATTATGTGTGACCTGAAGAATATGTGGATAAATGGTCTGCATGTGACACCTAAGCAGTGATTGGCCAAAACATGTAAACAAGCCATGCCCTGTGCTACAAGTCATGTAGTCTACTTGCATGCAGATGGATCACCATCATGGTCATGGCATGGCATGCAACATGCATTCATGATGCACCATGGTCATTCCTAAATTATTATTATTATTATTATTATTATTATTATTATTATTATTATTATTATTATCATTACGATACCACGTTAGTGTTTCTTTCTTTGTATAATTATATCACCCAAGCATGGGTATACTTTTGAAGAGGTGCAGCTGACAGCGTGGTGAATGACCAAAGTGGGTCCTCTGCGTTCGTCTTAAAGCTGCAGAATGGTTTTGGGCTGTACTGGCTGGCCTATGTTGGATCTTGGGCACTTGGTCCCTTGCACACTCTCCTCCGGGCAGCAAAAGGGTCACCCAAGTAGCTGGCACAGGCTGCCACTCCGTAGGGGTCGCAGCAGCCAGAGAGTAGAGGCTAGGAGTAAAAGCAGGTGAGTTGGTGTGTTGGAATCAAGGTGATGGACAGCCGACGATTGGTGCCCCTGGCTTTGCACATGTGAGTCGCTTGGTATAAGAGCAGGATATGTGAGGCTCTTGCTCAAAGTGGATTGTCTGCCACAGTGAACAGTGAGCTTCAAGATGAAAAGATAACTATGAGAAATGTAGCCAGCAAGCAGTCCATGCCTTCAAAATGGATCAGAACTTATAAAGAGGTAACATAAGAGCCATTTGTTGGGCATCCGGTCCTTCTTCAAACTCAGCAACTCATTACGAGTGTGCTGGGAAAGCAGATCTGTCAAAGGCACATTGCATTCCTGGCAAGGCGGAATTGTTGTCTCAGCTGCAGTGTTGCCAGACTAACAGTGGGACTTCTCAATGTCCTACTAGAACTCTTGCACATGTGACAATTGCGTCCTAATCCTTTGAAAGTGCCATGGACTGACTACAAGCACCCACAGTACAGTAGGGTTGATGAGAAGCTACAGCTGCCAACTGTCACAAGAGGTCTACACATTTCTTAAATCATACTTAATTGTTCTTTGCTGCAGCTGTTCTTTACAGTTGGTGGTGCTTTCTTCTTCAAAAACATGGCTTCCCGCACAATAGTGTATACGTACAAGGCTGTACGGTGTACGCTCTTGGCAATAGTGACAAACATTCTACAAGATGTAGTATTTCTTGGATTGAGACATTGCAGAGGGACAGTGCATGCCTGTAGATCTATGTCCCGTATTCATGTTTCCCATACTCAATACTAGTTTCAATATTCCTTGGCCACAGTGCCTACGCTTTTTCCTGCGTCTACAATGTGCTACTACTCTCTCTACAATACACCAGCTAGAATCACACATCATATGACATCAGAATCACATTAGATAATTATGGCATCAGAATCCCATTATATCATGTGATATCAGAATCCCACTATACCTCATATGACATCAGAATCACATTACATCATATGATATCAGCTTCACATTACATCATATGATATCAGAATCACATTATACCTCATATGACATCAGAATCACATTGCATCATATGACATCAGAATCACATTACATCATAATTATTATGGCATTAATATTACTTTAACAGGCTAACCTTGAACTGGTAAGAAGGATCCAGCCAGCAGCACCAATCTGATGGTATAGTTGTCAACTTCTTACACTTTTCACACTGTCGAATTTTCTTTTGGATTTGCTTGTGATCAACAGGGTTGCCAATTCTGGAAAGTCGACGGCATAGACCAGCGCTTACCCAGTGGCATTTCATCCAGGAGAAAACATCATCGCAATTATCATCCTCTTCATCTGCCATGGTTGGCTGTGTTGGTGTACCACCATCTGAAGGCCGCAGCTGTGATCCACACCGAAACATCACCCTCCAGTTGAGTGAACGGCAGTCCATTTGCTGCAACTTTTGCAGCTGTGTTTCTACAGCTGTGAAGAGATCATGAGCAACTGACGATACACTGGTCAAGTCATGACCACCACCTGCATCAGCTGTCCTGACATGAAGAGTGGTTGCCAGACCATAACTTGTGTAGGCAACATCAGCAAAGTACTCCACATCTTCATGATCAATGACAAAGCGCATGTATAACAGGTCCAGCTGAAGGACTGCAGGTTGGTACTGTTGAAGCAACCAAACCACAAGACGGCCAAAAAATGCAACTGGCAGGAAGTCTGTGCTGTACATTATGGGAGGTAATGCATCATAACCCTCAGGGAGCGGGCAAATGGCCGACATGTCACGACAGATGCACATTGGAACATGGTAGAGATTGCCATAATCTTGCAAATCTGCTGGTGGGTGTTTAACCGGACATTGCAGACCAAACTGTTCCATAACTTTGAGCAGATGGTCTTGCACCTCCTCCTCTAAATTTGCCCATAAGTACTCCCTGAGGAGCTTGTCTGTGAGAATTCCCTTATCCTTCAGCCACCTTACATCTTCAGTGATGTTCAGGCCTCTGGGATCATGGGACTTCATGGTGCATGATAATATCGCTGTGATCTGTGTAATAAGCCACTGCAAATTGGGAAACACAAAGTCAGTGTCCCCGTAGGGCCTCTTGGCAAAGCAGCGTATTGTTCCATTTTTGTGCATGTACTCCACCAGCGAGTCACAAACGGATAAATCAAAGATGTCATAGGAACCCATGCACTGAGCCTTACAGTACTTTTGAAAGTCAGCCATTTTCATGATAGGTGGGAGAGGCTTTCGTGAACTTGGACCTGACAGTCGCCGGCGAATTGCCCATTCCACCCTCAAATTACGTAGAGCTGTCTGCTTGTGACGTGCTATTTTAGACATTTCACCTGCAATGTGGTCATGCACTTCCTGCAAGCCCTCTTTTGTCTCATTGTCCACCAGAAAGGGCCCTGTCAGATCCAGTAATTGGCTAATATGGCTGCTTGTGACGAGCTCAGAAATAGCTTCCTTAGCAGAGTGGCGTTTCTTCTTGGACAGTTCTGCACAATGAGTGACGACAATAACCACCTGCGGCTTGTCTCTATTCTGAAGACTTGCTTCATTGTGGCTTGATGACGATATGAAATCTCCTGCTGTTGCTGTTCTCATGTGACCAGATGTTGCCACAGTATTGGAATGCTGAACTTGCAACATAGCTATAGTTGATAGCCACATGAGGATGTAGTCTTTATGTTTTAAGTGTTTGGACATTAGCAATGGAGTATCTGGCAGTCCTCTTCGTCGAAATATGGGCCTGATAACTTTACCCAGCGGCCAGGTCCCATTGATTGCCAGCACAAATAGAGACCCAGCCGCCGTGAAACAGATTGACTGCAGTATGCTGAAGGACAACTGTCCACCGCAGTCGAGTAGATCAACAAAAGTTACATCTGCTGATGTTTTCTTTTGTGAGACTGCATGCCCTACACCCTCCAAAATCTCTGAATTTGAAGTTCTGTTGTCCTCCAGATCGCCATGAAAAGCTTGTTGCACATCAGCCATCCCTGTGCTCAGACTTGCTTGTTTAGTTTCTCTTTGAAGCTGCTCAGATTCATACTTGCCATCCACAGCTGAAGCTGCTGCTCGAACCAGTAACTCATTGTCTCGAGCAATCTCAAGAAGTGCATGGTTCCTCCTCTTTTGCATTCCATCTGATCTCAGCACAGCACAAGTGTGAGTCCATGTAATTCCCTCTGTGCTGTCAGTCTCTTTCTTGAATGGCTTATTGAAGAGTGTGTCACAGAAACAGGTCTTTCCGGCACCAAATGAACCAACAACAGCCACCTGCAAACGAGCAATATCTACCTGTTCCTCTGTAATGACTTCCTGAAGCTCACGAGCAAAGATATTCCTCTGCATGGCTGTGATTGTGCTTGCTGGTATTACCCTCTCTCGAACATGGACTTTGAACTCTGGCAGGAAAATCATAAAATGTCTCTGTCAGTCAGTAACATATATCATGACATGTACTGATGATAATGAATACAAGGACTGCATGGACAACATCTTGCACTCATATATTGATGTACATGTGCCCAGATCATTCCATTGAGACTCTAAACAGTACTGAGCGAACTCAATAATACCGAAATAACACCCAGGCTCAGTAAGTTGAATTCATCTTTGCTAAATGAGTCCATCAAAGTACAGCTCTTGAAAAAAGTGTAGCAGGCATAGATCAGTGCCAGAAAAGGAATATGAAGGGCTGACCATCAGAAGTCATTTTATCCTGCCAGCGAAAAAATTCGCAACGATTGGGGTTGTTACTGTACAGGCAGCATCGCCAAAACCATCTCCCTCGGTTTGGTCCTTCTTTTTCAGTAAGATACCTAATGAAATCAGAAAAGCATGAAAGCATATGACATCGCCACAGTTAGTATTATCCAATCTAACATGAAGCTCATGTCGTGTGGGGGAGGGGTACACTGCAAAGGATTTGAGTAAGCTTGAGCCTCAATCAATGTCACAGCTTGATCTCTTGAACGGTAAAAAAACTGAGTACATGTATATACACACTCCCATTTAGTACAATGCCATGTCTACTGGCAGATCCAGGGGTTTCAAGGGAACACCCCTCCCCTTTTTGGATTCAACTCCAGTTTTCCAAAAAAAACTATTTCATCGTCACCCGACACACAGGTCTGGTTTTGTTTAGGCTTCAGTGTGAGTCACTCGGTCAAAACTTGAAGCATACTCAATTGCAGACCAGATACTCGTAGTCTACAGCTCTAGCTTGATCTGCAGAAATTGACAACACTGTCATGCAGCCTAGAATACTACAGGAGCTACATGTGTTCACATATGTAGCTCCTGTTTACTGTGCATGTGTAGTGTTACAAACTGAACCTCTTCTACGGAAAGTAGCTACATATCTGCCTGCTTATATGTATGTTTGCACTTCACAGTCGTCGACTTCTGTACAGGGTCACAAGTCTCATAGAACCTTTTTGAGTCTTTTAGGGAGTTCTTAGCCTATGTGAAGTTGTTCCGCTGTGACAGTTCCCTGACTAAATCTAGAACTGTGTGTGGCCCTCAGCTTCTGTTCGGCTGGGTGTTTTTGAAGTTTAGAGTATTGCGGAATTACCCATGGCTCATGTGCACACAAGCTCATGAATGTCTTGAGCTTGACGACAGCATAGAGAGAACTGGAGTTGGCCAGGACGGCATAAGATGGCTGTGGAGGTTGCTGACCAACATATCAGTGGCCTGTATTACTGCTTCTGTCAAAGTAAGCTTACAGCAGCAGTAGGTAACAGTCAGAGTGGCAGTACACTACCTTGTGAGGACAGTACTTCAAGGGCACTGTTCAAGACAGCAGTGGATGGTCTGATTTCAGAGATGGCCAATGCCATATTCTTTCCGTGGTCTACAGTGACAGTATCTCTCTCTTTTACACCACCTTAATAATAGCTAGTCTCTACAGTATTGACGGTTAATAGGTTGAACTGCGCCTGCTCACGGCCATGGAACCGCCAGTAGAGAAGAACTCCAACAGCAATATGCTGTTCTATTTGCAAACCCTGCCAGTCACAAGCATTACAAAGAAGTGGCCTGTATTCAAGCCACTTGCTTCTTCAGACTATGGAACAGGAGTCCCAAGAGGTCTGCATGCATGGAAGCACATACCACCCCAAGAATGGGCTTGTGCAGGCTCTCCACATGGTGTTGACATGTGAGAGCAAATAAACTGTCATTGAAGAGTGGTGTGCATGCGTTATTCCATCACATCTGCACCTTGACTACTATGCTGGGTATGTGCATAAGAAGCGCCTACCCAAGCTATTATGTGTAATGCTGCAATTTGGGTGTACTTCAACACCACTATTGGGCTGGGCCGAGGCCCCCTTTCTACTGTAGCAGAAGTCAGCCTACACTTCATTAACATGGAGCAGCCTCCACTCTGCAAAGGGCTCTTGGAGTGGACTATAAGTGCCAAATCATTTTGTAGTGATTCTATACCACGAGAGCCAATGGCCCAGGTAGCGGTCAGAATTTTACCAGATTTTTTGCCACTGCCCAAGGGAACAAAGAAACAGCCAAGGCTGCAGGAAACACTGACTTTCTCCAACATAAGCTGAAGAAAGCGGCTTTACCATCCAAGTGCATGCTATGACCTTCCCAGCGATTGGTAGAGATGAAGTGGGGCTTTGATAAAGCATCCATTGCTAACCTGTTAATTGAGCCCGAGAATGATCATGAGGAGGTGGGTGAGGAGATAGATGACAAGGAGGAGAAAACCAGCATGAGGAGGTGGGTCACCTTGGTAAGAAGGATGACAAGAAGGATAAGCAGGACAATGGTGATGAGGAAGTCACTCTCAGTGATCTAGTTAATGTCAGCCATCGAGACTTTGGGTTGGTGGAGGAGCTAAAGTAGGGGCAGTTGTCAAATCAGGAAAAGGTCTACCTACTGAAAGAAAACTTTATCCCAGAAAAGGGTTTTCCTTTTCCAACTGAAACTATAGTAATAGACAGCAGCGCTTTCAGTATTCCAGGTTGACACAGTACAACGGTCTAGTGTACTCTCAGTCTGAGGATGGTGTATATTGCAAGTACTGTGCGCTGTTTGCCATACATGAACCGCAGGTGAAACAACTCGGTGTGCTGGTCAATCGGTTTATGACAAATTTTAAGAAGGTAGCTTAAATTCTACATATACACTCAGTGAGCACTTCTGCAAGAGTAGATATAGAGCAGGCATTGGCATTTTGTGCTGTTATGGAGAAGCGAGCAGTACCAAAAAAGCAAAAAATCAGCACCAGACAAGCTATGGTTGCTGCAAAGAACCGTTAGAAGCTTCAGTTGATAGCTGAAAAGATTATCTTCTACAGCAGGCAAAGCCTTGCCCTCAGGGATCATCAAGGTGATGGGGAGCTACAGAGAAGAACAGACTCGTCAATCACAGTAACTTTGAGGCCTTGCTAAAGTTTCAAGTCAATGCCGGTAATGATGTGCTGAAAGAGCAAATTAGGAACAGCTTATAGAAATAATGTGTACACTTCCAAAGAGGTATAGAATGAGCTGACTGAAGTTTGTGCTGATATGGAATAAACCGGAGAGAAATGTCCAAGCCACTGAACACTTCAGCATCATTGCAGATGGGGCAACAGATCGATGCAGCCAATAATGAACAGCTTGAAGTTAACATCTGCTAAGTGGATCAACATGACCAAATCCCCCCCCCCCCTTCCCCACAGAAAAGTTCTTTGGGTTTCACAAATGCCGCTCAGGTGTCACTGGTGAGGCTATCACAACTGATCTTCTTGACCTGTTCTGCAATTGGCAGTTGAAGCCACATGACTGTAACAAAGTCAGGTGTATGAAGGTGCTGGTGTCATGGTTGGGGAGTCGAAAGGTGTGGCATCATGTCTATTTTCTCTTTACCTTAAGTCCTTGACCAGCAAATATTAGTTTGAAAATTAAGTCCACTAAACCCCAATTTCCTGAACATGTATGGTGGAAAACTCATGTTTTATCAACCAAGAATCATGCATTGGTCTGCATGCACAAGCAAATCTGTAAACCTGTCAGCATGCATCAACAGGCATAAAATCTGT
>JAOWAW010103127.1:0-14973 GCA_028565695.1 Nicola tetela
GGTGGTGAGCATGTGAAAGGACCAAGGTGAGCAGTACAATTCACTGGCATGTCACCATACATGTTAGGGGTTGTCAGATTAACTTTACCACACACGGTAAAAATACCACTTGAATTTGTTTTCGTGGTCTCTGAAAGAGTTCGGTCATTGATCATGACTAATAGTGATGGGTTTCCCTTCGCACAACACTCAACTTCAAAACTTCTGTTGGTGAACGTCTCATAGCCCACACCCATATGAAATCTTGAAATATTCACATCCACTGCAAATATAACAGAAAAAGAAAACAAAGGTGAGCAAACACATTCACAGAAAACTTTAATTTAAGTTAGTATGGTGCAGGACCACTTTGGTGCCCACACCTGTATTTCATTGTCCCTTCAAGCTATCCGCTAAACTGCACCATTGTATGATACATATTGTGCAATAAAGTGCAACTAAAAGCATTCATGCTGCAGTTGCACAAAGCCTTAAAGCAATAGGTAAGATATGCACAATGGGACCACTTGGAGCGACAATAGACGTGTCAGCAAGGTCAATGAGCGCACACACCAGCCAGACTCACCCTGCCAGAAAAGTGGTCTAGTACTTCAGGTGGTGTCAACACCTACCGAGTTGGAATGGGTGCAGTCTCATTATTGATGCTACGTGGTCAAGGTTGGCCAACATGGAACTTTTCACAGACGCTACAGCCAGATACAGCGTCTGTGCATTTTACCAAAGCCATTAGATCTCTCATCAATGGGAACCAGAGCAAGCACTACAGCCGATTGAATGGAAGGAGCTCTAGGCAATCGCACTGGCATGCACTCACTCTATTTTGCGAGCGGGTTGGCTGGCGAATTGCACACTGCCTCGTAACAGCATCACATGTTAAAAAGCAGGGGCAAGTGCCCAGCAAGTACATGTGCATTCACAGGCAAGCGCCCAGCGGGTGAGCACGCATTCATGGTCAATTGCCAAGCAGGTGAACATATCACAAGCAATTGCCAAACTGGCAAGCATACGTTCATGAGCAAGTGCCCAGCAAATATCGAAAGCAGCTGTTACCAGCCAGCCCCTTCCTACCTTTAAGCCCAATTTTGTGTGCTGTCTGCCTGGTCAGTGGTTAAATGATACTTTGACTTGTTAAAGTTTAGTTAACTATGACCAGACTCCTTAAACATCCATATTGACACCTGTTGCGCATGTGTCACATTCTTTGCCTTTGCGATGGCTGAAGTGGGAGCTAACAAGATCCTGTTTCGAACCCACCCATCCCACCCAGTACTCAATTATGCTTTTGATTTTCCTTTTTCTGTTTCTTTCACTTCATGTACCTTGTCGATTGTTGGCCTTGTTCCTTGCTTCCTTCTTTCTCTCTCTCTCTCTCTCTCTCTCACTCTCTCTTTCTCACTCTCTTGCTCCCTCTCTTCCTTGTGGTCGCCTTGCATGATTCGGAAATTTAAATAAATGCAGGAGCCGAGTTGGCTGGTGAAATACATACCACCTTGTAACAGCATTGCATGTTAAAAAGCAGGGGCAAGCGCCCAGCAAACACACACGCATTCATGGGCAAGCTGGTGAGGATATGTTCATGGGCAAGCGCCCAGAAAAATAACAGCATCGTATGTTAAAAAGCAGGGGCAAGCGCCCAGCAAGCACATGTGCGTTCACGGGCAAGCGCTCACTGGGCGAGCACGCATTCATGGTCAATTGCCAAGCAGGTGAACACGTCACGAGTAATTGCCGAGCTGGTGAGCATACGTTCATGAGCAAGCGTCCAGCAAATATCGAGAGCAGCTGTTGCCAGTCAGCCTCTTCCTACCTTTAATCCCAATTTTGTGTGCTGTCTGTCTGGTCAGTGGTTAATATTTATTTATATTTTTGTTCCCTTATTGGCTTGTTGTTTTCTCAACACAAGGATGTGTCGTCTTTACGAGGAGGGGGTAATGTGATGCCTGCGGCGTTATGTCAAGTTGGTACCGGTGCATATGCATGTGTCATGCACCATGTTGCATGATTATGTTACTTTCCATGTATGATGTCATTTTCCTATTGAACTATTCACGCCATCTTTATTATTTACGAGCATGCGTGCAGTTCTTTGTTGTTCCTTTCTCAAATTGTTCGTGCTTCAACCGCATGTTGCAACATTGTTGCTGTCTGATGTGCGTGGAAAGTACGGTAATTCGGAAAGTGTTGTCCCTGTGTGATATTTGTTGCACAATATAGTCTTAAAGAATCTTGGGAACGGGCCCCACTGGCTGGCATGTTACATTGTGTAGTGGTGAGGAGGGACTGAAAAATATCTTTCAAAAATATAAGGCTTTGGGGCCATCCGTAATTACCAATGTCTCTTAAATTCCAGCCCTGAGCCGGAAGGAGAGGGAGGGGTCAGAGCCTCTGCCGAATTTAAAAAAAATCGATTTTTTCAATAGAAAAATCAACATCGGAAAATTCTTCCATGGCAACAATTGCCAGATTGACTTCTACAAGCGACATCCGCTCCTGTTATCAGCTCTGCATCATCAACACGGTCTGTTCAATCTACGAGCATTAGCACCCTATAGAGGGGCGCTGTTATGAGTACTCAACTAGATAAGGTCAGTTGCAAGCACGCAGGTCTGCTTTCTGCCGAGCCGGTTGACAGCGCTAGGACTATTCTCACTTGCAGCCAACGTTGTTTTTAATCTTCATGCCCTCACTGGATCCTGGGAAGTTGGTTTCCTATTGAAGTGAAAAAGGAAGAGAAAAAGCTTCCCACTCACATGTCTGCTGCATCCTACCACTTCCCGTGACCGCAGAGCCAGATAGTCAAACTACTGTTTAGTCTGTGCTCTTGCGAGGCACAGAGGTTTTGTAAACTTGTAACAAGTTGTTGCAGGGTGTTACAACCAAGACAATGTACAACAAAGTTGTGGTCCCTAAGGCTATCCAGGAGTCTGCTACCGTAATATGTAATAGAAGTGGTGATCGCACGAGTCTATTCCTGTGTTTTCAGCCATGCCAGTCATGATAACCACTCATTTCAAGTGTTTTGGTATCAATTTTTATGTGACGAATTGGAGGGGAGGGGGTTCAAAGTCAATTTTGGCCTGAGGCCAGAATTAAAAAACATTAATAATTACGGACGGCCCCTTAAAGATTACAGTCGACTAATCAGTCATTAAGAAACCGACTTATCATTTAGGTGAAACTTTCGGTTGTTTCAGCCCTTGTGAATTAAGAGTTGTTGTGGGTGATGGTTGTCACATTTCCAAACTCGTGATTATGGCTGCTGGTGTTTATTTGTATCTTGTCACAATTTTCTCAAAAAGCTACACTCCTAACCTACTATAAAATGTTTTGCAGTAGAAAATATTTTTCTCTAGGAGCAGCATCCAGATGCAAACAGCCTGCTGTGTTTACCAGGGAATAAATGCAGTATTTATGCGTGCTCTCCACACTAGGTCCACGTGTTTTGTGCTCAGCCTAAATCTGGCAGTACCATGATGAACATTTAGCTGTAAACTCACTGTCACTGGTAGTGGAGTTGTCTGGTTGGAAATGGCCTTTTCATTCTGTTTCCACTACACGAGACATTGAGCTCAAAGTACACATAAGAAAAACCGGATGATAAAATACCTAACTACACAGTTGACAAGAAACAGAGAAATGACAGAGGCCTGAGGAAGAATACACCTCATGTACACATGGTCCGCACACTTTTTACACATATAGTTTGGGCTTATTTTTTCTAAAAATGTAATAAACCTGATACACAGATGACAATAGTACAGAGAAATTACATTGCCCTAAGGAGGAATAATAGGGAGGTTGGACAACTCGTGAATCGTTCACGAGTTGGGGTCTGCATCATGGACTGGGAGCGAGTCTCGTTTGGCACCAAATCTGAATGGGTCAGGTCACTCGTTTTCACGGGTGAGAGGCGCTTGACTCGTAAGCAATTAACAAGTGAGCAGTCCGTCCGAATGTACACTCCTTCCCAAAATCCTTGGTTTTCTCGTAGTGCTCTCCTCTTCTGTTTACAACGTAATCATGGAAGATAGCTCTTCGCCATTGTGTTCGATGTCTCAATTGTCTCAGTCGTCTTCTTTGCCCTCTCCAATGCCCTCTCCTGAACCAGGAGATCCTAAAGTTCCTCATCAAAGACGATTTGGCTTTGCTAACAGAAGTCACTGCAGCTGAACACCCTTTTGAGAAGCCACCAACTCACCAATGTTGGGCTTCGATTGTAGGAGGGGTAGTTGCTGTGCGGGACCGCAACAAAAGAGCGCGACACGCGTCGAATTCCTGCAATCCAGGAAGTTCTACCAGCAGTTCTGCCATGGAAGAAAGAGCATGAAAAACCACCCCTCTCAGCAGACAAATGAAAGAGCGCCAGGGCCAAAATCAGCCAGAAGATTACTTCTTTTTTGAACGATGGGTTTCATTTCTTATGTTTTTGTTCAGTCAATCGATCGTGACCGACATTGAGTGCCATTTTAATTTTTCCATGATGACCAGCGTAGCACGATCCTCTGGCCGTTGATGAGTGGCACAACCTCGTTTTCTATTGTAACAATTGAATCCCGAGTCACATTGAGGATCATTCGTCAACGAGTGATTCACGAGTTGCCCAACCTCCCCAATATCTGAGAAGAAAATGATCTGGCACATTAGTCACAATCTGGAACTTCTCCAAGCTTTTTTTACCAGAAATACGTCTGGGTTCGTCAGCCACAATCTAAGGCGGACATCAAGATTTTCAAACTCAATCAATCAGATAAGTAAAACAGAACTCTGTCAGCTCAGAGAGCACTTCTTCCCACTCTTTGGCATTGAACGTGACTTTATCAATCTCCAAACTTGTGTAGGAGTCCACACAACAAAATCACAATCTTTCTTATCTTATTGTTTGTTGTGCTGTCCTTTGAGACCTTTCTATTTTAGCCTAAGTTTTTGGTTGGACTGTTTCAATATGTCATATCAAGGAAGGGCAGAATGTTCAGAAGAGTTATATGATTTTGCAGTGAAGGATGCAAGCCACCTTAAAATTGTTGCTATGCAGTCGCCAATTTGTTTTTCCTTTTGTGTAGTGTCTACTCTCTCACTCCTGGAGTTGTGTAACATCTTTTTGTATCCACATCCTTTCATGTTTAAAGAAATGCTCAATGAATCGTCGGAACACTACTCTTGCCTCACTAAAACGCATGCACAAACGTTCATCCTCCCGCTGTCCCCATTGTTAAAACCACCAGACCCTTCACCACATCCTTAACCCCTGCCCTGCTTTTCTTCAGCACAGCTGTTACACCTGGGGCCATAACTCTGTCCTGAAACATCTCATAATTTCTCTCATCTCAGCCTGCAAAAACACCAACCACCCCCACAAATCTATGCTGATTTTGTGACCATTTATCCCCTTCTGGATCCACCATCCCTCCAAACATCATCACAAGCCCACTATGACCTGATCTTGTGCTAATCTTTCCAAACAACCGTATTCTCTTCATCGAACTCACCATTCCCTTAGAAATGAACATCCCATTAGCCCATGCATGCAAATCTGACCGCTATGCCATACTAGTACATGATATTAAGCATTCTTCCTACCACCCCAAGCTTGTACCCCTAGAAATCGGCTCATGTGGTTTCGTCTCCTGCTCAAATTTTGATTACCTTTCCTCTATCCTCCCACCCAAATCTTCTATTTGCCCCAAAAATCTCTGCCCTGATCTCTCCCAAAATGCGACTCCAAGACCCAGTAGGGGGAGAAGTCGCCTTTTCTTTTCATGCACTCAGTAGGCCATCTCCCTCTCTTTATACTTATGTCTTCTGTCCTTTTATGCTACCTTGTAGTACAGACAGTCAGAGTCCTAGCTGGGATTCAGTTGAAGCGTGGTTAGGGGTCCAGGGGGCAGCGCCCCCAGTGGGGGTCAGGGGACGTTGCCCCCTGAAGCTGGAGCATTCTTACAATTTCAAAAATGAAATCTGCAGAGTTTTATAAAATGATGATGCTTGCTGTATCAGTTTTCTGTTTAATAGCAAGTTCAGAAGTAAGGTTCCATAACACACTTCCTTTCTCTCAAAACTTGATAGGCAATACTTCTGTTCTGACAAGTTTTCATATGGCCTTCCCGAGTTCATAACCCTCTCTCCTTGTTGTATTTTGTCTTGCCCTTTCTTCTTTCTTCAATTATTATTATTATTATTATTATTATTATTATTATTATTATTATTATTATTATTATTATTATCATTGTTATAAACAGAAATTAACCCATAGTAGATTGTTTTTGTTATAGCAAGATAGAACATAAACTAAGAGGAAGAAGAAGATGAAGAAGAAGAAACATGACTAGAATTAAAGGCTCTGAAAGTCACTTGTGGTTAGAAGGAGACTCTACTCTCCACAGCAGCTTGAGAGATTAACTCGCTGTATATTCCACCATGGTGCCGTGCTCTCCCTCTTGTACCTCACAAGCACAGCAGAGAGGATCTAAGCAAGCAGAAGGAAATCGCGCATCACAACCAGCCCATAATGATGGCGTACTGCTCGTCTCTTTTTTCAGCAATGAGAGCTGCCAATCACTTATAAACACTGCAGCTTCTGGGGCTGAGCCGCCGCTCATTGTGAAGACCAGAGAGGTGAAGGAGCCATGCTTGACTCCACGAACCTGCCATCCGTACTGTCACTTCTTCTGACTTTCGTGCTGCCAGTAAAGCGCTCAAAGGTTGGAGCTGCAATAGCTGGTTGCGAAGGGATAGAAGACCTCCACATCAAAAAATGCAACCTGTCCGTCATTGCTCCAGAAGGCACTGGCTTTGATGTCGACATGGGCCTCATCGCTTGTGTTGGCTGTTACGGGAAGGTGCTCGCCATTAAGGGGTTGTAACTGTGGTTCAGTCGAGACATTCGTGAAGACGTCCTTTAAAAGGTCAGCGGTGAGATCCCGCACCTTATTGTGGCGCAAAGTCCGAAATCCACCATGGCAACAAACCAGTGCATGATCACCGGTGAAAGTGGAGCCGCACGTACATCGTTCAGGCAGCAGAGGTAATGGCCACTCGTACAGCAAGCAAAGCCCATTTCTGGAGGCACTTATCTGCAGGGAGAAACCAACATGTTCCAGAGGCAAAGCAGATAACCAAGCCGACGCATCTTTCTCTTGAGCAGCAATGACACTTTCCCGCAAAGGGAACGACATACTAGCAGTCAGGACTGCAGCGGTTGCCTTCGACTCCGCACGACGCTGGCATTGCAGGCGGTGTTTGACCTGCTGCTGTTCATGCACCGCTTGTGCTGCGTTACCTCTTTGTTCTAGTATGAGCTTAATCAGTGGCTCACAAATTGCTATTGACGCAGCACATTGAGTCGATGGTAGACTGCAGGGCTTGATAATGCCCATGCCGCCATGACACACGGGTAGGGCCAGCAAGCTACGCAATGCGTCATTAGGAGCCGGTTGTCCAGTGAGCGAAGGAATAAGCAACTGACGCAGTGCATTCTCAAGAGGCTGCAGAAGATCACTGCAGTCTGATGACATCACATGGATGAGATAAACCCAACGTCTGATGAGACCATGGGAGAGAGCGGCAAAGGCCACATGAGGCTGGGAACGAGAAAACTCTGCAAGGTGTTCAATTTCAGAAGTCCAGCATTTGATTTTGTCGACGACATACTCCTTTGCAAAGAAGTTGTCCCAATGGTACCACCAAGGTAACACTTTCCAGACGAAGTAATTTCCACAGCAGTATCTTTAAAGACTGCCACTGCCTCGTTGTATTATTATTATTATTATTATTATTATTATTATTATTATTATTATTATTATCAAAAGAAGAGTTAAAGAAGCAATGTTGATCCACCGGACAAACAACCTGTTGAACAAGGACAACGGTCTAGACCTTAGCCCGCTCCGGCTTACTCTTGCCAAACTGAAATAAATTTTCTCACACCAACCTCATGCTCCCACACCTACACTGATTCATCCCTATACACAATTATTTTCTAACCACAATCTCTTCACCTTCTCACACCTAGCTTTAACACTTTCATGAATTTCCTCTGTACATAAACTCATGTCCCACTCTCCCTCTGTCACAACCTGAGGAAGGCCAGGCCAATCCTGACCAAAACGTAGTTTATAAAAGTAACAAATCTAACTGGAATTGAAAGGAAAATTCTGACTGAATTATTATTATTATTATTATTATTATTATTATAGTTATTATTATTATTATTATTATTATTATTATTATTATTATTATTATTATAGTTTACTTTCTAATGGAAAGCCTTTGCATTAGACATTGTTCTACGTGGTAATCCTTCTAAAATCGTTTTGCAAGACAATACATTACAATGCATAACCCATCTCCAGTGCTTTGTATATCACAAACAGAGTTAAAACATGCACTACACTCTTCTGTAGACATGGTGCTTTTATCACACTTCCAAGCATGTAACTCATTCATAAAGCTGCTCATCAATGTAGGCTTCCGGTGACATTGACACGGCGACTCCTCATAGCTGCCCACTTGTCACAAGCAGCCCCAAAGTTGAAGTTATGCAGCTCTGGCGCCTCGATGGAGATGAAGAGAAGGTTCTGCAGGGTTCACATAGAAAGGCGACTTTGCAGGCGAGTTTTTAATCGGTTCACTGTGGAAAATCCACGCTCGTAATCCACTGTTTTGGTGGGGAGAACCAAAGCAAAGGATGTAAGTTGTGCAAGGTTGGGGTAGAGAAGTGGCAAACCTTCACTGCTGACCAGCGCTTGCATGATATCGTGAGCTTCCTTGTCATGGAGATGTTGGTGACTTTGTGCTGTCATGACAGCAGCACGAAATGCAGACCACTCTGTCCACAGGCTTTCAGCATCCACCAGGGTCAGGCTGAAGTGGTCTTCCAAGGTGCTGAGGTTGTTTCTGCCATGTGACTCATCATGCTGCTCAGCAACGATGGCAGACTCAGAAAAAACGTCAAACCCCTGGAGCAGAGCTGCCTGTGGAAACCTAGCATCAAGATGTGTGGTGGTGGTTTGAACATACGGATGTTTGATGTTTGTAACAAAAGAGGAGAGATCTTCTTGGGTTAGCTCCTCGATACCAAACTGAGTTAAGCAATCCATGATCTTGTTCTCCAGGTTGGACATGTGTTCACCATGGTGTGTGATCAGGCCTTCAAGAGCAGCTTTGGTGCCATCCACCAGCAGCTTCACAACACCAAAAGAAAGATTTTCCTTCTGGAAACTTCTGGAAAGGCAGGCAAGCATAGGCAAAACATCAGACAGCAACATAAGTGTTGCCACAAACTTGAATCTGCAACAGAATATCAAGAGTCCTACTGCAAGTGCGTTCCCTCTGTCCTCTGCCTCATGTTGCAAGCTTCTGATGACAGCTGGATAACAACAGCGCAGGGCTGTAACAGCGCGGTCATGGCTGAGCCAGCGTGTGTCTTCCACCTCACAAAGCTTCAAGCGAAGGTTGTCAATTACCTCCTGCAACAGGAGAAAAAGTGGATTCCAGAATATGAGGAAATAATTTCTAGCATCATCATGCACCTGCATCCATATTACTCTGTGAGAAATACAGGCATGTCTGCCAAAGATTCACTTCTCTAACTCAGTGACATGAAGAAAGAAATACAAAAGTATTGGCCTTAGGCTCATCTATATTCAACAGGCAGCAGGAACATTTCTGCTTTCTTACTTGTATTTCATGCAGCCCTGACAATCTAACAGGCAAATTTTCATAGAAGTAGTACAACTGCTCAAGTACACTCTTGAATTTGTGTAGGTAAGGTATACTGGTGGCAGCTTGTGCGGATGCTAGTGCCAAACGGTAAGCCACACAGTGATGAGAGGTCTGAATAAGAAAACAGTGACAGAAAAATTGATTTCCGTGCATAGGCAACATCCACAAACACCAGACATACAGAGTAGTTAGCACAATAATTTTACCATTGTAGTCAGAGTAAAAAAAGCGACAAGTGTTCCTCCCAGGACGAGTTAAAGCTATCTGCCTACCATGTGGGGAACTTTCTCTTTCAACCTGGCAGCAACACCGGTCTTCGCATCAAGCATGACCGCAGCTAGGACCATCACTTCTGAGTGCAGCAAATTTAGTCTGAATAACAAATAGAAAGGAAGTGATTGCCACATGATGTCACCAAATCATGATACTGCAGCAAAAATCAGTCAGTGGCCTGAGCTATTGCAAGTTTATAGTTGAAGTAAAGCTTTTACTGCATGAAAACTTGGAAAGAACTGAGATGGGTGATTTTGTGTGACTTACTTGAAGATCCAGACTGTCATTTTCAAAGTGCTGCCCAACAGCATCACAGACTGTGCCAGCTTCACCATTTGGTAGCTGTATGATACCAGCAAGACAAGTCCTCACTTCCATAGAGCTATCCGGGTACTTGACATACATGATCAAGTTCTTGCTGAAAGCAATGTCAGTTGACTCATCAATCAAGATGGAGAAGAATGGTGAGGAATGCAATCCAGTAGAAATGGGAGCCTTTACAACATTGGCCATGGCTTGGACAGCTTCTTGCAGAAACTCCTCTGATGTGTACTGGGCATTCTGACCTTGACATACTTCATCAATGTACTCCACTCCAAGACATTTTGCAAGACTTAATAGTGATGTAAACTTTGTGGTGTATGCCACCTCCTCTTTACACAGCTAGTACAAGCGTTTCAATCGAGCAGTCATGGCCCGCCGCTCCGCTGACACGACTTTGCCAAATGCATCTGTAACACCCCCAAAGCATTTTGCAAGACCTAGTTGGGTCAAATCTTCAACAGCATGCTTGTGGGAACCACTGCTGGCATGGCGTTTCAGAGACTTGCGCTGAAGCACAGTGCATGGGACATCAACCCAGAGTGTTTTTCCAACAGATGTGTGGCCAGGCCGGCAAGAGTGCTTCCTGCAAAGACTGCAGAACATTCTGGTAATTTCTTTCTTAATGGTGTCCTCCGCAACTAAAAATGACATGTCAGAAATGAAAGAAGTTTGAACCCAAGGAAAGTCCCTTCGCCATTCCTCATCAAATCCTGATGCACGGTGTGCACTGTGACTGGAACTTTTACCGCTGCTATGCTACCACGTTGCTGTTCTGGTGACTTGCACCTTCCTCTTCCTGATCAGGCGTTGCTTTTGCTTTCTTGGCTTGAAGCCAATCTCAAAGGCCAGACTAACAGGATCGCTCTTTCGCTTAAGGGTACTTCCGCTCCGTGTCCAGTTTTCCTGTCACAATCTGGCTAGGCCACAACTTCGACCGAACACATCTTCTGGAAGAAGAGTGATGAAATGTGACAAGTGCATGAACTGCAAGCGATCGACTGGCACATGCAGGGAAGACCACATGACTTTTAGTGTTTCCATATTGGCATCATTCGGAGAACTTTCCAGTGGAGACGCAGTTGTATTCAGAAACAACGCAGCTGTATTCAGACAGACAGTCCAGTAGCAAGTGGTCTAGATCTGTAAATGCATGCACATAGTATTATATTTTCCTTAGTATTAAACTGTATTCTGCACATTCCTACATAACCTTGTATGTCTATTTTGCTTTTCCGGTCTCTTAGACATATCCAAGGTGGCTGCCTGGGCCAACTCTCTGATATCTTTAATAAAGAGTATATCAACATCATTACAGGCAGCCAAGACCAGGACACACTGCTCTGTGAGGTGCTTGAGCATGTAGTAGGTGGAGTTGCATCGGGTTTGCACGTATTGTATGAGCTTATGACGGGGCAGCTTCAAGTCATTTCATTTTGTCTTCAGCGCTTCTGTTGCCAGATAACCATGCCTGAAGTGCCTGACCAGTTTACAGGCTGCAGCAGTGACAGCTTCAATGTCATCTATTTGTAACACATGGTGCAAGCATGTTTGCAGGTGATGCACAGCACACACATTACTCTGCCACTTGTCCAAGCTGACACCATCCTGTTGAATTGCCTTCCCATGCGTTGTTTGTGTTGCCCTTACCATGTTGGCTGCTTTGTCGTGAGCAACTGCCAAGACACGTGGAAGTACTTTGAAGGAGGTGGCTATTTCGACCAATTTTCCCCTATGTTTTCTGCAGTATGGTGATCTCGGAAGACAGATGTCTCCAAAACAAAATAACGCATACACCACTCGTTGATTACATGGCACAGTGTGGTAATATAACTTTCTGTTGCCTTACTCATGCATGTGTCGATGGTCAGGAAAACTTTCGCTTCTGTCAGCCAATGGCTTAAGTAGTCTTGCCTTCCTCGTATATTTTTTTTCTTCAAAAGGCCTATCACGTGGCTTGCTAACATTACACAAACATCTGGCTCACAACAAACATTAGTTTCTTGAAACTGACTCCATTGACAGGCCTCAAGTCAAACGCTATCATTTTGGGTATGGCATTAGCTAACTGGCCAGAACACCAAGCAGGACAGACCTGTGATCTCAAGAATTAACCGATCAGGTCTGTAGTTAACATCATTGATGGAGCAATACTGTCTCTTCCATCCTTTGCTGATTCTTTGCCCTTTGGGTCTATTTCCTCTGCAAAGTGTGGACATCTTCCATGTGTTTGATACTGCTGCTCATCATGCTCCCATTGTAAACAAGCTTCCATGTGCAAAGACAGCAGTCTTTGCCCCACAAACATCAAGGTGTAGCAGGTCGCTACACCTTTCGTATCACGGAAAAGTTACCGCATCGCCTTACTGAGGGTCTAAGTTAGGGAGTTCAGTGACATCAACGCGGCCAGTAGCACTCAAAATCGACTGTATGCCACATGCATACCGCGTATGGCACATTCTGCCAGCGTCACATTGAATGGTGTAGGCACGGTAACGAAAGTACAAAGGCCTCCGCAGTGGGCCATGCCGTCTTCCTTGTCAGCCCAAGCTTCAAAATGGTGTCTCGTTTGTTCCCTTCCGTCAAGGAATCACTCTTCTGCGGCTTGGATATAAATTTCGTTGTTAGATTTCTACCTCTTCTGGTGAGTGTGCGCCTTTTAAACTGCAATTTTCGTGTTCTACGATCTCGATTTTATAAAGAAAGACCCTTCTCTTTTCTCTCTAGGCCTGCCGTTTGTTGCGCTTCGTCGTTGTTTGGGACTGCATGCGTGTGTGCACACATCTGCGTCAATCTACATGCACATGTAGATGAGTGCGACAGAGGAACCCTGCAGTGCACTGCCGGTGTGCTGGACTCGCCGTAGAGCTCCTTCTGAGTGCTGACCTTGGTGGAGTCCTTGATAGTCGTGATGTGCGAGATCGGATTGATCCCTCGATCGTAACGAATGATCTCGTATTGGAGTTGTTGCAGTTCAAGGATGCTCGTCACCTCTGCTGGGCATCACTACATCACTGGCTGTGCGTTCGCAGGCCTGGCAGTTGTGCCACTGCGCCGATGCCTTTCTCCATAATCCCGTCTTTTAGTCGCTTCAACATCTTTGACGAACTGTATCTTCGTCAATTTTCTTCGCATTAGGGAGGTTTCGCACACACATATCGAAGACGTACACATACGCGTTGGCTCTGTGGGCATGATGAGGTTTCGCAGCAGGCAGCTTCCGCACAACCGTGTGGGTCGGTTACCGGACCATGGCGCATGATCAGATCTACAGTAGGTTGTCGATTTTTTTGGAAGAACTTCTTGATATGAACGAACTGTCGCTCAGGAGCAGCAGAGAGGTGACGGTTTTCAAGAAATAGCAACTCGGAGAGAATTGCACGAGCTCTGGGTGGACGCTTTTTTTCTTTTAGATGTAGAGACCGAGGAGGAGGATATATTTCAGTTTACGCGATCGAGGCTCTTTTGGTTTATATGGAGCAGCTAGAAGCCAACTTTTGCTGCTTGGATTGAATATGTCGCTCTCGCGAGAGACGACCTCTCGGAGAAGAGCAAGGTCATCAGCAAGCGAAAACCGGAATTCCGAAGTATTCTCCTTGACCAGTATCTCTACCAGCGATATAGGGCTCTCTTCCATCGAACTAACGAAATATGAGAAGACCAGAAGCAAACAAACGGTATATCTATACAAACCCTCTACTAATTAAAAACGCTGAGAGTGAAAACAAGCAATTGCTTACCTCTGTTGCTTAGCCATGAACCAAACACAGCGATAACCAGCCAAAGAAAACCGATTCTACCGTCAGGTCGTCGTCTTCTTGCCAAGCTGACCTACAGGTTTTCATCGAACCTGTAGAATTTTTCTACAGGTTCGGCCGCATACGCGTAGAATAGCGGGAAACCTGTGCACGCTCCCGGACTGGACCGGTGTCGATGTCTACACGTACGCGTGGGCCAAAACCTGTATGTGAAACCTCCCTAATGACTCCAATTTTTGCTGTGACTTCACTATGAACTCTATTAGGCCATGTTGCAAAAATTTCGGGCAAAATCCGAAAAAAAAAGACTGAACACGCTACCTAAGTCTGCCACAACGCTAAAGCCAATCCCGCTACAGCATCACATGTATTTGGTATATAACGACTCGACATTTTTCAAAGTTTACTGGGACACCATCTTCGACCACTTCACATAGCAAGGGTATTATTCGCAAGGGTAAAAAACTGATGAAAAATTTCTTTCATTAACGTGGTCAGAAACAAGAGTTCTGGGCTCTCAAACTTTGAATTTTTTAAGATTCCAGCCAACTTAAATCCATTTTCTGGTACCATATTCTTCAAATAAGTGCCACCCTCAAATAACCACCGCAAGCAAACAGAGACAGATTGCAATAAACGCCACCCTCAAATAATCACTGCAAACACCGATCGTGCACAACTAAAATGAGAGCACCAAGTATGTTCATTTGCCCTTGTACGGACGAATATAACAAACACATTGTGCTCTTCTTACCAAAGAAGCAGAAGCATTTTATTGTGCAGTATGACATCCTGTGTAAAGCAAAGAAATGCCCACAATGAAGATACAGGACAAATATTAGCACACACTACTAAACCATTACAGTTTCTGATATTTTCTGGCAGGCTAGTGACTCTCTAC
>JAOWAW010103171.1:0-14962 GCA_028565695.1 Nicola tetela
CTTGATTGCGAGGGTGTAGTTTGAAGACTGTGTTTGCATGATCCCTGCTCTAAGAAGACTAGGTTCTACTAAAATAATGTCTAACCCTTCATAATAATTTACTCACCCGTACACATTCCCAAAGTCTCAATGCACTGAAGTCATAGTTGCTTGCGATTGTTACAATGAAATGCAGGTCAAAATCATAGTCATTTTTGAGCTAATCACATACCAATGATCGTGGATCTGTTGCGAACGATGATAAAACCCAACAGACCAATAGCGGTCAATACGGTTCGCAGAATAATCGGCAGGAAGTTCATTTGTATTGGGAGTGTTGATCTGTTACTAGCTGAGTCTTCTTTCTGCGAAAACGACATGACGAAGACATTCAATGTCTCACACTTGACAGAAAGAAACATGGGAGGCCATTTTCTCGGATGTATTCCTCGATGGACGAGTTCGATAAAAAAAATGAACTCGCTTAATTCGTTGATCTCGGCTACATTTCTGCATTCGATTAATCAAGAATTCCTTGATGAACTCAATTCATCGAGATCCATCCGCATCGTGGACTCGTGAATTCGGTAACTTTCCCGGCCGCCTTCTCTGGCGGGGCGTACTTGTTCTGCACACCGTCTTTTGAATCGATCTTTAGATAAATGTCCGCGGTTTCCTTCAGTACATGTATGTAAGTGGGTGCATGAGCGGTCTGCAGGTGTTATGACAATGCGCATGCCTGCTTTTGCCGTACTGTACGGCTTTGGTGAGTTTGTCTAAAATTCTATTCTAGCAACAGACTATTTTTTTTCCAAACACCGCTACAATGGCAAAAATGCAATAAAGAAAATTACCTAGTTCAGTAGATATCGCTGAACTCGACGAACTGAGTTCACTTACTTCATTGTCTGGTCAAGAGCCCAGTCTAATGACTACCTACTGTTCGGTCGGTTTTATTCAACAGGGTGGCGGTCGAGATGAAAAGGAGTAGATAGTAGAAGAAAGCTTATGCTCCTAACTTAGTGCAGGGATACCTTGGCGAATATGTCTCTTCGAACTCGGAACTGAATTCGCAAACGATATTTCAGTAGTGCGTTAAGTTCAGGCACTCGGGTATCTGTGGGCCAGCAAGCTGATGTCTACACAAGTCGCAGGTATGCACTAATAATTAGTGGCCCGGAAGACGTCGCGATGCTTCCTCTGCTCCTAGACAAATTACACGGCCGGTACTAGCGCCTCCGGAAAGAACGAGTTTATGCTTACCCAGACGAGGAGAGCCTAACATTGTTTCTGAGGCATTGGTCAACCGTAATTATATGAAAAAAAACCAGGAAAGGTCATTGGAGAGGGCAATATCTGCAAGTCTGAGTACCTTAGCCCATTCTCAACCTGGCTTTTTTGGCTTTCCGAATCCGGGGAGGGGTCTTTTGAACCTCTCCCCTTTTACAAACTTTGTTATTTTAGATTCCCTAGTGGGTTAGCTGGGTGTTTAGGTTCACCTTGATAAGAAAGAAAAAGTTTTGTCGTGTTGCGGAAAGGTACTGCGTCACTGTGTAGAATTGGACTAACGAGCCCCAAAGCGATCAATATTCATTGTCGAATACCAATATCTTACCGATTGTTCTGCCAACAGTATTTGGCAGAACAATCGGTAAGATATTGGAATCCTCCATCGAAAGCAGTCTTTGTTTTCGGCGAAGGATTAACTCGATGTTTCAAACCTCCAAATTGTTCCAATAATGGCAAGCAAACGAGTACTGCAGTCGTACTCAGCCATCAAGCCAACTCTGGAAGAGAGCATTCCAACGTATAAGAAACCTGTTTACGGTCTGGTTCCTGCTACACCTCACCAACCCCTCCGGTTATTAACATGTAGAAAAATGTCGCCTACGCTGTAGTTCAGCCATTACCCATTGAGACATGCAGCGTAAACAACCAGACGTAGCAATTCTCAGAATATTGGCGAAACACCCGCCCGTGGGTTGCGATGTATTCCATGTTAAATTGGCTGCTTTCGCACTGTGGGCCCTTAAGGAGTTATGGCTTTAGTGAGTTTACCCTCATTCTGAGTTCAAGGTTTTGCTAAATTTCGCTTGTGACTTTATTAATGCGCGCATTGTGCTGCAAACAAGCATACCAGGGAACAGGGGAAGGGTTAACCACGTGATTTCAGTATTGTTTTTTCCTCGAAGGATGTGTCTCTATCTGCGTTGTTTTCACGGTGTGGCGAAAGAACTAGATCGAAAAGACGTCGCTAAAGCTTTTACGTCCTGCTGCTCTTCTGCTTTACGTTCTTCTCCGTTCCAGCCAGTTTACCGGTTGACAGTGTCAGTCAGAAAGGGCGTCCCAAAAATAACCCTTAGGCTACGTCTACACGTATTCTGATAAATCAGATGTCTCCATGTTTCTCACGACGGGTAGGATATCCGGATACATGTAGTCGCATGCGCGAACTGAAAACGTTTTTATTATACGGGTGTTTTATAAAGCGCTTTGAAAGGCGGAGGTTTTCGAAAACGGTAATAAATATTGGGATGTTTTAGTGTGTCAGCGGCCTATCCGGATGTCGATATTTGGTTGTTTTCATGGCAAGAATAAATTGCGCTTTGCGATCGTTTAATTTTGATGTTTACTCTTTAGATAGTCTCCCAATCTACATCGTTCATTATCTTCTCCGATATGTAATCAATAACCGCATGAAACAGTAGTTCGACTTAGTCATGTTCCCACAAGAATGTCTCTTTCCCAGAATCCTTCGATTTGGAGACCTCTCCATTGCCTTTTCCACGTCTTGCTTTTGTTCCTCGTCGCGTCTTGCTTCTTCACGGAACAGACACTGCTGCGTCGTTTAACTTATGGTTACCGGCAGTTTCCTGCTCTGCCCGTGAACTGGGCTTGGACATTAACTGGATTGAAGAAGAAGGAGGCTAACCTCTCGAAAGCGTAACACAGGCAAAATAAGCTGACATAACGTCAGTCGACAAGACTCATGCTCTCGTTGCACATGTACAACGTTCGTACCAACACTGCGGCCTAGTAGCCACACTGATTTCTCGCTTGGACCCTATATACATCTGGACGTTCTGGTAATTATTACCTTAATTTTTAGCATTCAACGATCGGAAGTGAAACAGCACAACGAACAGCAGGCTCCATGTCCAACATTTGACAACGATGATGTGTGCACAGCATGCCAGGATTGCATTCGTGTGGATACCGTAGCGGATAGCGGCAGTGCGCTGTTCACAGAAGCTTCACTTAGCAAGCAAAGACCACGGAGAACAAGCCGCTTAGTAGAAGAGCTGGATCACGCGTCTGCTGCCTGCAATCTGAAAAAAAAAAAACTTTAAGATCGTTTATGATCTACCTTTGTAACGGCGTCAGAAGTCTTGGCGTTGTCTTTCATCGCAAGGGTAGAGCATGGATAACATGTGCGATTAAATCAAGACTTTTTTCATCTTCCTTTGCTGGAAAAGATTCGTTTTAGCGATTTAACATAGTCCTGCCGGTACCTTGGCTGTCTAACTGCCCTGAAACTTCTTGAAGTTACCGGTTGATCTTCTCCCTCTTTAAAACGCACGATACATCTGAGTAGAAGTATTAGACCGCGGCGGACGTATAGAAGCACGAGAAGCATGTTTTATAAAAACCTCTGGCAGTCTCAGGAGGACTCGAACCCACGGCATCGATTCGCCTAGCACACAGGGGTGTATTCTTAAGCTTTACTTTCCACTAAACCATCACCGCATCCTTAAAATCCTCACTATATAGACACTAGAGAACAAGTATACTCGAAGAACCTTCAACTGGATCGAGTGGCAGAGTGATAAATAAGACCCGCCATTTGCTGTGCAACTGGTTTGATGCCCTCCCCCTAGCCTCAGGCCGTTTATAAAGTGCGCAGATGGAAAGTGCAACAGCTTTGCACATGTCCACTGAAGGAAATGCCACCGGCCAGGCAGCGCACGTTTTAGGTAAACGACCCAAGGAGTGCAATGCAAATACAGGCTGTATGTCGATTTAACGCGAAGGCTATACAGTACATTTCTTTGGGGTGTCAGAATACGAATGTGGCAGTAAAAACTGGCTGAATAGAGAATAGGAACCAAGAATATGGGTGACAAGGGCTTATTCCGGCATTTGGACAAGTTCAACCCTGGCGTCTTGTGCTTTGAAACTCTGTTCAATGCTGCATCTTATACGCACCGGTGAGTCCCTTGCTGTCTTCAGTGAAGCGTTTTGTAGGGTAGCAATTTGTCTGTCTCTGACTTGAAAGGCGAGCATAAATGATGCCTGCAATGGCAGGCTTTCTCTGCAGCGTTTGGCGTTCTTTGTTTTGTGGCCACAAGCGTGTGTGTTCAGGTCCTCACATGAAGCAGGTTAGTTTGTAGGTTTTATTCAACAGGGTTGCCTATCTAGAAAGGGTTGCCTTTCTATAGATAGTAGAAGAAAGCTTAAGTTCCTAACTTAGTGTAGGAAGGCCTTGGCGAATATAAGTCTCTCTGGGCTATCTCTATAGACCCGTGTCGAGAGTAAGTTCCAATTTCAGAAAAGTTTTCATCTTCAAATTTATAATAATCTTTAAATCAGAAAATGTTTAAAGCGTAAATCTTATCAGGACTCGACAACGATCGATATCAAGGATCTCTACAAAAAGATTTTAACTCATATTCAGCGACAGTTCTACGAAACTACAACTTATCTGCATGAATTCCACCTGTTAAGTTCGAAGTTCGAATTATTTTCATTTTGAACTACTGCACCAACAGGTTTCCTTGCAAACCGTTGAAAAGATTGAAAACAATACTTTCAGTACGTATTTGAACAAAACGTTGAAGTTGAAATACGCCAAAAAGAAAAATCACGCCAAGCACTGAAAGGATGCAAGTAGCATTCTTGTTAACCATTTACTCCCGATAGTGACTACTCTTTCCTTTTCCCGAGCAGTGGCAAAATAAAATAGGAAATCTTCCATCACCGCAGCCCGCTTCCCAAAGCAGTATCAGATCTTTTGAGCTCAGCAATGTATTCACTCTAATGGTGTTGAATGTCTTACGAAAAACGGTTCAACTGCAAAAGACCCACCAAAATAAATAAAGCGTTACTCACGAACACGAGCTGAGAGTATTGCATAACCAACTTTAGTCGCGCAAGTGATTAGCGCTCGATTATTAGTCAGGGAGGGCGATTCCACTTCGCGCTTAAGTCCGCACAGGCTGTCATTTTGTGATCATGAGGCTGACAGGCTTTGCTGAGCCTTTACCCAGGGTTTTTGAATTGTTGAAGAGGCTTGTCCTATTTTGGTAGGGTTATGACTATAGCACTTGATATGGCCGTACGTGAAGAAAACCTCGATTATCAAAAATGTGTTACTGTCCAATGCACATATTAAAAGGTCGTCTTTGCATCTCTCATAACGATAGGTATTGGCGGATCTCTTAAACTGGCCAAATTGTATTCTCACCAAGGGAGCAAGACTTAACAACCCGCGAACCGCAACACTTACTAACTTACAGATTGTCGTCAAAATGGTAAATTCTTATGCTCGTTGTTCCTTTCTCTAAAATAAAGGAAATTGGAATGAAAACCGATAAGGCTATCTGCTCGGTTTTATTTACGAAATGCCAGGTTTCGCGGTTTGCAAAAGAAATAAATTGTGTCACAACGGCGGCTCATGCAAAAGTAATACCATCCTCTCTCAATGTTATTGTCCAATAGGATATTACTGGAATATTTTTTCAATCTCTAGTCGACCATTGTAAAAACGTCACTTGCGATTATAACTCAACGTGTGTAAACACTCCAAAAAGTTGCTGGTGCAAATGCACGGCCAGGTACGAGCGAAGAGACTGTGACACTGAAAAACTACAGGATTGGGCTCTCCACTGCAAAAACAAAGGCACATGCGAAAGAGGCTGTGACGAACTGAAGTGTATTTGCCCGCCAGGATTTACAGGAATTCACCGCGCGACGATCGTCAGTGGAGGTATATCGCCATCGGGTATCATTTTAAAATGTGTGGTATTACAATTCTATTGTTTTAAACATGTTTTGGCCTTTTCTGAAAACACATAGGCCTACATGTAAATAATACAACTATAAGATCTGTATTGTACTTGAAATATAAAGTAAAAATAAAACTGTATACCGATTATGGAAGCCACGACATGCACAAGAGCTACACCAGTTGAGTTCATTGTTCCCTTTCCGTTTTGTGGAGGCCAGCTAGCCCTTCTTTTATCCTCCTCCTTGTCCAACCCGTTTCTTTCGCGACGATTAACGGTTTCCAATGCATTTTGTGGTTCTCTTGCATGACGTGCTTAGCCATTGCAGACTGTTCCTCTCGACCATGCGCTAAATGTGCACAGTGCTCTTTGACTCTTTGCTCCGCTGTTCTACCGGTTTCGCCGATGTAGATCTTGGGGCAGTCCATGCATCCGAGTACGTAAACAACTCCAGCGTGTTTGGACTATTACCCCCTATCTCCGCGGCGCACCGCAGTACGTTCCCGCTTTCTGTCATCTACACTCCGGCATTCTCCACACAACCTATATTATAAGCTGTCTTAGTTGTAATGTTGACAGTTAGACCTAGCCTGATGAAGTCCTTAGTTTCGAGGCCGAAACTTTGCACTCCTCAAGGATTTTCTACCTTGCGCGACGCCATACATTAGGTATGGCAGTCTTAAGCAAGCCTTCACACACGAAGCTATCTACACCTTCACGCAGCGAATAGACGAAAATTCACCTGTTTGTTCAAGAGAGTTGCAACACCAAGGAAGACGCAGGCACAAAAAAACTGCCAGACTCGAAAACGTCTTAAGTGTTGCCCGGTAGCAAACTTCTTGCGCTCACCTCCAACGGTTTTCTTTCTCTGTGCTGTATACGTCCTGTCCATTGTCGTTGCTTAGTACCTGGAGCTGCATGCATATCCCAAGTCGACTAGTACACGGCATGCGAATAGCCTACATGGCTAACTGTTGCACGATAAAGTTATAGTAGCTCACTTAAGCCACGATTAGTGCCATCAGTTAGTATAGACCGCTTAGTAGCCATGTGCAAACCTCTATCACACATCATTTTAGGGCAACGAATTACGATACGCCGAACAAAGATATGAAGTTGCGCACTTCACAAGGTGATCGAAAAAAAATAAAACCTTCCATGCTTCGCAAAATGGCAGCCTTGATCCCTCCGCTTTTTGTGCGTCTTGGTACCAGAAGTTGAAGAGAATTTTATTGATTGTTTTGGGGGCTTTCAAGAGATTCTAGGCAACCACGTGAAGGCAATTGTAACAGCGTAGGCCTTCCTAAAGAGATATGCAGGTTGCCATTGCTCAAAGGGCACAATGATGTTGATCTTGTCGACCAATTTAGCGTTGTAATCCCCCTCACAGACCTCGAGTCTGTCTGTGTCATTCTTGAAGACAGAGGAAAAAAGCAGTAGCTGCATATGCGCCCACTTGATTTTCTGTCCGTAATGTTCACATTTTACAAACGGCTTGAACCTCCTTGAGCATTCAGTTGGCACCGACGTATGCTCAGACGTAGCTACACATTTCCGTTACGCAAGACATGTGTTGTACCTCATCCAGGCAGTGAAAGCTATTGGTTATTTGCAATACGTAATTGCCAGCTGGCTTGCGCACAGATGTGTAAGTGCGTTTTCGTGACGGTGTCTGTTCTGAACTTTTATATTGATAGGATCAGGATTAATATTTCTGGTTGCAGTTTTGCGAATTTTTTAGGTTAATGATATTCAGAGTGCTGAAGGGATCCTACCTGGAGTATATGCACATGCTGCGTGAGCTTACCTACTCTAGATTATGTTAGGAAGTATTATAGTGGCATCTCGAACTGATAGGGTTGCACTGGAATGTCCTTGTAGTATTCCAAGCCATTTCTTATCGTTTCCTCTTTTTTTTGTATCTCTGACATCGTCAATGGGGAGCTGCATTAAATTTTGACACTCAATTCATATATGTCAAGCTTCGTTGCTAGGGGAACAAAGCAGCTGATTAGTTAAACGTAGTCACGCGTTGCAGATGACTCTGGTGTCATTTGGAAACCTGTAGAAACACTGGGCATGAACACTCGAACTTGGATTAAACATTCGGCATAAGCATTTTTGCATAAATACCTACGTAACCTGACACTAAAACAGATTGTTTCTTGCAGCTGTGTTTTTCTTCCCATGAAAGTCTTCGGTGAGGTAAGGCACAGTACTCCATACATTGAAGGTGCAGTTGGCGGTCAGCATGTTCTACTCGGCGGCAGCTCTTGTAACTTCTCGCACCTCTTTTTCGTCTTCATGGTAGCCTTCTAACCAAATTTGAAGAAAGTTTGAAGGAGATCGAATGCGCTTTTTCGACACTTTATGGCGAAAAAACCTGCAAAGAAGTCAATTCTAAGCTCTTTGCTAACAACAAAAATCTCCTGCATCGCTGATAAACAGCTCGCAGTTGTTGAGTGGAAGCGCTTTGGCTAACGAATATCGGTAGTAGATGTTTGAAGGTACTCCGTAGGAAGAGCGAGCCTGCCTTCTTTTTCTGCCTTGTCACCGTCGTACGCACGCCATACTTTGGTTATATGGAGAGACCTTGTCATCCCACATACTCCCGGCAAATCCTTCACTGCGATCTATCAGGGTGCGCTTTGATCTCGACTGCTGGCCGTCGCACAGCCAACACCGTAAGCCACGCGCACAGCAGCACTAGCTGAACCAGCTATGACAGCGATCACATGCGGCTCTAGCCCTACATCTGGACTTCCTGATGTGATCCTAAAAGTTGGAAGGCGGGTCTGTCCATCCTCCAAACTTCACAGAACACGTTTCTGTACTGTGGGTTTCCTGCTGATTTATTGGTGTTCACGGTATGTCCAGTGAACGGAAGCCAGGTAGCAGTCACGTACAGGAAGCGAAATGGCACCCACTCATTGCCGACAGATGTTGCGGGGAAACAACCTGGTCATTCCATCTCCGCAAAGTAAACAATCTCGCCATTTTTGAGCTCCGACAAGAGCTTGAGCAAGGCAAAGGCCTTGCGCTACTTGCTGGTAGCCTCAAAGCCTTGCCATTGTCGGTGGTTTCTTGACGAACACGCGGAAATACTAGCGTGAAATTAAGGCTTCCAAAAAGATCTGGAAAGTATCCCGAAAAATCGGGATAGCTTTAGCCTGAAAATTTGGGATCTTATCCTGGTAGCAGCGACTTTAAATTTGTACCTGTTGACTGGTAATTACTAAATGATAAACAGTCGTGCGCCTAGATATTTAGAACAGTGTAAATTTCAGTAGCAATGCGTACAGTGAAAACGAGCGGCCCACGGCGCCATATGGTCATATACATTGATAGATCGCGGTGAATTCGATCTCAGAGAAAATTCCGACTTCTACAAGCAGAAACCGTTTAGATTATACTATAATTTCCCTCATGATACCAAGAAAATAATGTGAGAAACGTGTTTAGGTTGTCAGCAAGACCAGCAAAGTCAGCGATCTTCTTCCCGGCTCTTGTATCTTCTTCATCCTACTGTTCGGCGCTTACACCGCCGGCCAATGTTTGAATGTCTCCATAGCAGCACATACAAAATGAATTGCGTGGCAATGGCGCCAAAAAAAGGCTCGCGTTCCTAGTTTCTGTGCTTTCGATTGCTCGGGCTTTGCTTCAACTAAGAGTGACAGGTGTTAGAGCTTCTGTTCCTGGGTCGCGGAAGTGGTCTCCCTCCCTCAAGCCTACAGAAGTCATGCTCTAAGCAAGGTAAGCCACAGCAGCTCAGCGCAGCTGTCATGAACGATGCTGGCCGCGTCTCGCCGGATCTTCCTCCTGCACTAATACTAGCGAGTATTACCTCGTCTTTGTCTCATAGCTTTTGTCCCATCAACATGCTCCTTCAAAAGCTGAACGATGTCCATCTGTTGTCTCAAGGGACAATTTTCCCTCACCACGGAAGAAAGCCTCCCTCACCTTTGCAAGTACGATCGCGAATTACCGCTAGGCCACCACGCTAGCTTTTGCCTGCCGAGCTCTTGAGCTCTCGATCTCTCTCCATCATGCAGATCGATCGATCCGAGTACTATAAAATTTTTGAATGCATGCACGGCCAGCCGCGTACATCTACCGTAGACTACGTGGTAAATCTACAGTACATGCGTACAATGCACTGCTCGACCGCGATCGATCATGATCGATATCATGACCATGAAGCTACGCGTTGCTGCGCAACAGGCGTGGCAATCGCCGATCAGCGAGACCGGTGCCTTAACTGACCGGAGGTAAAACAGAGACTGTGAAATCTCAATAGGTGGTCTTTCGTGCAACACGTTGCAACTGTGTTTTTGTTTGAAATGAAGCAAAGCCTGTATGATCTCCAATTATACACTTGGGCGACAGCTCCAGCGCCATGATTACCGCCACCTTCAGGTAAGGTTTTACACTTAATGCATGGCAAACATATTTTGGCTAACACGTAAATTGATTCGTGGTACACAACCGGGTATGTACGAAAAGAGACGGAAAGTAAGCAGCCGTGAAATTAGTAATTGGTAATTTTCGGTAATAAGCCATGTCCCTTTACTTAGGTATTGAAAGAAAGAGGGAGAAAGACGTCGACAGAAAATTCACAGCAAACGTTGAGAGTGTGTATGTGTGTGCATGTATGTGTGTGTCTGGGTATCTGTGTGTGTGTCTGGGTATCTGTGTGGGTGTGTGCTTCATTATCAGTTGCATTGTTAAGCTCTGTTGAAATAATGAATACTTGTTTGAAGGACCAGACTGTGGAATAGACAAACGCTGAAACGAATTACTAAATCGATACATTAACTCCGCGGAAGGAAAAGGAAAATAGCATAGAAAAATGTGCACGCATATTGAACGTACTTAGCAGAGTCCTTCAAGTTATTGACGGTGTTTATGCTTGCTCGAGTTGTTTGTATAACTGGTGAGAGGGTATAAAGGATGGATCAGGAATAAACTGCTCTAAGTTAGTAAAATGGAACATGGAAGGCCAGAAAACGGCATGTATCTAAGAAGAAATGAAACTTGGGTTTGGAGTGGGTTTGTTTCGATAATTTGAAGGATTAAAACATTGCAACTAAGTTCATCCCCTAGAAAATTTAAAGATTATGAATCGGGAAGGATGATAAAACCCATCAGAGCAATAGTGATCGATACGGATGGCAGAACCATCTGCAAGATGTTAATTTTAGATTGTGAATAATATCGTTTTTTAGCTCAGTTATTCTGTCTGCGTAAACGACATAAGAAAGAAAGACAGAGTCTCACACTGGACGAAAGAAAAACGAGAGCCCATTTTCTAGGATTTAATCTTCGGTGGACGAACTAAAGAAAAATGAACTTGCTGACTTCGTTGAACTCGGCTGCGTTCCTGCATTAGATTAATCAAGAATTCGTTGGTCATCGCAGTCCAACGAATTCAAAGAGATCCAGCAGCGTCGTGGATTTCGATGAAGTGGCTTAGCTTCACGACCGCTTGCGACAGAGTGCATTTGGGCTGCATATTGTCGTTTAAATCGAACTTTAGACAAAGGTCCATGGTTGGCGGGTACCCGCAGTCTACAGGCCAGGAAGTCCAAGCATGAGTAGTTCGCAGGTGTTTATGACAATGTCCGCTTTTCCATACAATACGGACTTGTTTAAAATGCCATTAAATCGACAGTATGCTCGATTCGTATGCGCCTTTTTTTTCATCGTAACAAACCGCTACGATGAGGAATCGCATTAAATAAAACGGGCTGGGTCAACATATTTCGCTGTACGCGAAGGACTGAGAGGAAGGAAAGCAAAGAAGGTGGGCAGAAACTGAAGAAAGCTTACATTTGTAGAAGAATTGTTCGAGACAATTTTTTGACGGGAGTTGGTAACTTGGTGAGAACATGGAGGGAGAAAATTGTTCCAAAGGGTAGAAGCAGAGTGCATTGCTGAGGTGAAGTAAACTACAGGCTGTCTCGGACCGTGAGAAATTAGCGTCTGACACCCTGATGCTAGCTATTTAGCGAGAGTACGATTGGCTTTTATTATGTGGCCAGGCCAGCTCAAGTTAAGGTGGCTCTAGCAGAGAAATGGTCGGGATAGATTTGTGCTAAACCTGTTTTCCAGGACAGTTCGATGTAAGTTCATTACGGTCATATGAAAAACTTAGGGTCACCGTGTTATAAATTGAATTTCATCGCTGCAAACGTCACTGCTTTTACTATACAATGTAATAGGAATTCGCATGTTTTATCTCTTTTTCAGTGATTATGGCAATTTTTCAAGAGAGAATTTGTCACTTTTTTCCATAAGCACTCCTTGACCATCAGTGCACATGAAGGACAAGAAAATTGGCATGGTTTCTATCTTTTTCAGTTGAAAAAAAGCAATTATCAATAGCGGTAAACATGTAAAAATGCTTTGGTAGACCGAACATAATGTGCTAGAAAGAAGAGTTCGTGCAGACAGCGTTCTTACAGCACTTGCACTGGCCTCCTGCTCCAGGCGTGCCAACTGCACGGCATAGTAATCTCTGGGAATGCCTAACTCAAAAATGGCTCGCAAACGCTATTCTAATGACAACGTTCTCATCCAGTGGTCAAGAAAGACGCGGAACGAAAAAGGCAATTGCCATCACCATGTATTCGCCTCGGAAGCATGCCAGTCTTCTTCAGGAAAATCAGACGGTAAGTACTGTTTTGCTATGTTGTCCACATCATCTTCAGCGACGAATAAACTATCAACGCGACAACAAACATCTGGAGAACGATCGATACGCTGGAAATCCGACCATACGTTCGATATCCGCTCTACTTTCTCAATGCGACGAAGAAACAATTTGGCTACATTGTTTTCCTGCTCGATCGTACAGTCTCAACTGAATGCGTCGCAACGCATTCAGGAAAAGTTAACTGCGAACCGATCTGTGCGAAGCACAAGAGTGACGAATTCAAGATAAGCCAAAATCAAACAATGACTGAACTGAAACGAAGCCAGATGCTCGTGACCCCAGTGTAGTGCAACGTCGTTGCCCGCGGCCGCCATTACCCTTGTCGAATTGTCATAGATATGCGCAGCCTAAAAGGTGCGCCACCCGGTTCGCACAAAAAAGTCATTTCACGTTGCACCAAAAAGATGCGGAATCCCTCGCCGTTGCAGCATCTTTAAGATCACTTCATGCGGTTCATTAGTAAGGGGCAGAAACAACTGGCGTGCGCATGGAGCCGTCGCAGGCGTACCATGTATTTGGATCGCGAAAAAAGGACGCGATTAAACAGCTGCAGCTGCGCTGCATGGCTCGATTGAAGTATGTACGCTTTCGTACCATGTATTTTGATCGGGAAAAAAAGACGCGCTTATCGTGCGCAGGCTAGCGTGACGAACAGACCCCCACCCCCACCCCCATCCCCTCACATACACACACACACACACACACACACACACACACACACACACACGCACACACACACACACGTGAAAATACACACACGTGACACTCAAACACACGCACATACACGTGAAAACACACACACTCACAACACGAACACGAATTAATCGTCTGTGGAGCTCTCCTCAACCCCTGCGGCCCTGTCTACGGCAACTAATCTTCTGTGGAGCCTTTCTTAGCCCCATGGCCCTGACGACGGCCATTAATCGTCTGTTGATCCTTCCTTAGCCCCTACGGGGTTGGCAACAGCAATTAATCGTCTGTGGAGCCCTCCTCAGCCCCTACGGGCCTGACGACAGCAATTATTCTGATTACATTTCGTTGACGCATATCAGCGACACTTGTCATAAGTGAGAAGTACAGTGAAGAGAAGAAAGTTAAGATGAGTAACTACTCATTTTAACTTAAGGGACATCTTCACGGTGGGAAAGTAAACTACTTCGACACTTCACTGACTCCAACCAATATTTATTGTGCAACGTTTCCGCCGTCGTTTCGAGGCCTTCATCAGGCAGAGATCCAAACAATTTGACAAGACAACATACTTTTATACACCACAACTACGTACATCTAGTTTGAAAGCGTGAACAAGGCCGCGAAACGACGGCCGAAACGTTGCGCAATAAGTGTTGGTTGGAGTCAGTGAAGTATCGGAGTTGTTTACTTTCCCACCGTGAAGATGTCCCTTAAGTTAAAATGAGTAGCTGGAAAAAATAAATAGAATTAGTTTTAGACATTTTTGTTGATTAGATCCAATGCTCGCTGGGCACCAAGATCTGGTGGGTGATGACGTGTAGATTGGCTAGAAGGTGAATTAGGAGAAGAAGGCTGATGGGCAGGCCATCGTCGACGTGACTTTCTAGAGGGTAGAGTGCATTCAGATGCTGAGTGGTGGTGTTACCATGATTTTGTTCCACTTGGCATAGGTACTCCTTTTACCTTGTAGATTTTCCGCAATTTTCAGAGTTTCCAAGTCAGCAGGGTATGTTTCCGAATAGAAATCTCCAATAGAGCTCGTCGTCATGGTTGCTTGAATAGACGCCTCAAGTCAACAGTATCCGTCCACATGGTTGCAAAACCTCAACTTCATAGCGCCCGTTGTCATGTTTACGTTTATTTCTGACTGTACCGAATCTATCATCTCTCTTACTCTGTCAACTTTTCACTAGGACGAAAGGTTAGCAAGAAAAGGAAAGAATACATGAAGAAAATCTATTGGCGCCAAAGGGGTTCGAACCGCGGCGCCGATATACATCTCTTTAATTTATTTTTTGTTTTGCATTGGAAACGGAAAAGCCATAATAATGTGATTATGCCCCAGTGTTATTTTGTGGCTTCCTGGCAGCTTCTGGTGCTTTTAGGTATAATAGCTCTATATTATTCAAAGAAAAGTTTCAATTCATCGTGCACTGCAAACAAAGTTCATCTAGCCGCGCTGTTTTCTATACCCGATAGAGTGCCGTCTTTTGTCGGAGAGAGAAAGAGAGAGAGAGAGAGAGAGAGAGAGAGAGAGAGAGAGAGAGAGAGAGAGAGAGAGAGAGAGAGA
>JAOWAW010103182.1:1840-14955 GCA_028565695.1 Nicola tetela
ATGATTCACTCTGCCACACTAATGTTGGTGACAGAGAGAGAGAGAGAGACAGACAGACAGACAGACAGACAGACAGACAGACAGACAGAAAGAGCTAAGATAATTGGTCTGTATGCTTTACTACAGGTTATTATGTGATGGCTATGATCCATGGTTTCAATGAATTGTTTCCTATCATGGCCCCACTTGCAATTCATTTTTTCTGGCAGACTGCCATTGAAAGGCAAACGTTGAGAACATCAGCTGTCTCTTACCCAGAGCCCATCTGTCTCATCGTGATACCTGCTTTGAAAACAAAGTGTTTATGACGAAATTATCGTCATTACCACCACTCAAACTTACAATTGGAGGCTCAGACAGATTGACAACACCTTTCTTGAACCATCACACAACAGGAATTGGACAGAAGGATTGTGTAAAGCTCTGTGTGATTCTGTATCTATATGCATTCATGCTTTTCTCTTCCTCTATTCTCCTCACTATCTATAACTGAGCCACCTTAAAAATATTTGCCCTTGTTGTCCGCGCAACTGCGTGCGCCATGATTCTTTCTGTAACTCGACGTGGTTTTTTTTCTTATCTTGCTCTTGACTTGCTTGACCTGCCGTCGTTTTTGTTTTTTTTTTCTTCGGCTGGCTTGTTCTTTTTGTTCTCTTCCGTGATGATGAAGTTTTTAGAAATTTAATGTTAATCTCGTGAACAGGAATAGTGGAAACCACAATTCGGATCATGATGAGAATGGAGGCATGATCATGAGTGGTACATTACCTTTCTGCCGACGGCGTTGTTGTGAAGATGAATGATTATGTGTTTCTTCCTGCCGCTTGTCGTCTGCTGATGCTTGACAAGAAAGTCTCCTATTAGCTTCGTCTGCCTGATACCGTAGCGCACCTGGCCCTTGCAGGTCGTGACCTGCTCAGAAACGGTGCACGGACAGAGTGAGCTGTTCAGCCTGTTTCTGGCGCACTCGCTGGCCAACCGATGGGCCATGGCAGAGGAGATGAGAGTGCGGACAAAACTAGCCTCTTTGTGAACTGCAATGCAGGAAAGCACATACCACAGGAAGTCGTTCTTCAGTAAGGGTGATCTTCAAGAAAGACAACGACTGCTGCCAAATTTACCAGCTGTAGTTGGTATACTGATAAACATGCAAATCGGTTAACACAGAAATTGTAGTACATTTACTGTTTGCAGTACTTGTACTGTTTGTAATCTATATATACGGCCAGGTTACCTTGCATGCCACCTCTACACCTGGGGTTCCCGGTATATCGCCATGCACCCCTGCCTCCCTCCCCCTTGGAAACGCGGTCTTCAGTGTCTGTACTTCAGCTGCTGGCTGAAACGTAAAGGCAAGTGTTCGAATGATGGCCAAGGTATACATATCCGCTGTCCAAATTTCGGCCGAAGCTCTGAAAGGCATGATGGTGAAATATGGTGTTTACTCCTAACAGCCAATTCCCTGTTTATCCATGTCATCCTGGAGAGTTAAAATCTGAGTACATAAAATGCTACTGTTCTGCCTTCCCCCCAGTCGTGTTTAATTGGTATCTGATCGAGGGACAGAAACGTTGTAGTTTCATTTTTAGCCCGCCCACCAACAAAGTGGTCAGTAGCTACGCCTAGCGATAGGCAACGGAGGCTTTGTCACAGGGAAAATGTAATCCGTCCTTGCTGGAGCTAGAGAGAGAACAGGTTTCGCAGCCGCGGCGTGCGATCAGTTGACCGTATACATACATGTACATCCCCTCGCGTCTCGTAATCACTCGTTGTCAATTACGTCACTCAATGCCGAGAAGTCACTTGATGAAATCAGGAGAGCATCACTCTGTAGAAGAGCGTGATTTGAATGAACGAGCTGGATGCGCGTTTCCAAATAAAAATCTTTGGATCGAATCCTGAAAAAGTAGCTGCCGTTGGCGTTATATTTTTGTCTCGTACTAGTGCATGTCCTGATGTCGGGCACCTTATCGCGAGGTCCGTATAAAGGTGGTTTTGAAAACGGCGCCCACTTTTCAATTTAGCCAATTCACTGGCGATTAACCACGAGGTAAACGAATCGATTTATTTGGATTGATTCAAATCAGAATAATCGAAAACTGAAAAGAACGCGCTTAATCAATTCATTCAGTGGATACAACGTATTCCATACCGTATTCATGTTCAAACGAACCGGGCCACGTTGTCTGCAGGCCGCACTGGACAGCAGCAATCCAGTTATAAGGATCAATCCACTTCTAATGCCTTTACGCATTCCCGGAGTAGGGCAGTGCAAGAATAGGGAGAACACTTCCTGGCTGGTTATTAAAGTGAGGCTTTGGGGGCGTCCTCCGGACTCCTCCCTCACAGCATTTATAGATGACTCCACAAAGGGCAACAATCGGCTCATCATCACCGTTAGCAAAACCTCACGCCTTAATTAAGTAGTTTGGAAGGAATGAAATCGTTAGACCTGTGCTGACGATCAATGCGGTTTTCAACCCTCCAGTACTCCCTGCCGATTACGAATGCCTTCGAGTCATAGTTATCGACCACCAACTTGTCACCGAGAGCGGTATGTGCCGAGTGTAGATAGAAGGGCGAGAGAGATAGAGATCGTTAGTGCCCGTTAGGTCTTTGCCACAGTAACATCCTCTCATGCCTGACCCTTCTTGCCGACACGTCATCCCCCGAGGAGAACTACATGCGTGTTCTACATGCCAGCTAACACTTATCCACCGGGCTGCAAGTGATCTTACCCGAACCATTTTATCATCAAGCTCTGCGAAAGGTTTTCTGTGAAGTGGCGGGAAGTAGACTGGCGCTAATCTTGAGTGGCGTAGTCAGGATCTGGTATACGGGGTGGTGCATGCTCCCACTGGAACGCAAAATGATTCCCGCACGCGTGACGTTCATTTAAGCTAGGTGTGCGTACATTCCCACAGTAACCCTGGCCGGCTAAACATGTTCTGCTCCTTGTCGACACTTCAGGTGCCATCAGCACTGTAAGGAAAACGTGTAAGGAGAAATGCATCCGTGGCCATATCCAGGATGTGCTACCCGGGGTGATCACGGATGAGTACTTCCATGCTGAAGGATTGCGATCCTACCCGATCCGTGTGTGAGAGTGTGCGTAGTTGTAAAAAAATCATGAGCCGTGCCCGAGGGTCCGTATAAAGGAGAAGAAGACGATGAAGTTAAACGGAATGCAAGGCAGAGGAAAGGCATAAATTTCTACACAGAGTTATTAGACACGTAACTGAAATGTCTACTCGTAGCAAACAGTAAACAGACGTCATTGAACTGACGTCAAGAGATGACTAAACGCATCGTTTCGTTATTTAATGCGTTACAAATTGCGCTATTGAGTTATTTCGAACTCAAATACAAAGGTTTTGTTAACATGACACTGTAGTAACAGGACGTTTGGAATAGAGCGCCAGGGTTCTCAAGGGTTTGTCATCACTTGCATTGTGGATAACTCAAGACTAGGCTGGTATGTGGCGAGCTGGATCTGTCTGGTTTTATGCACTGCAGGACGAGTTCACCCGTGTTGCCATGGTAGCGTGTCTATTAGTTTATCGTAGGGTTGACCATAGACACGCACCGCATAGACACGCACTGCGTGTAGAAGAATCATGAGAGGCAGGTAATTGTTTCAGTTCTTGCCGTCACGCACTTGCATGAGTGACCTCCAGTTGCGCTGCACTATTAGTACGAGAGCAAGCGCAACATACAAAGAAGCAAAGAAATAGAAAATTCAGGATGCCCCTTGACAGCGCTAGGGCAGGATATGAGCCAGGGAGAAGCGCAGACTATTGACCAAAACTTTCCGTCGGTGCTCGTCTTTACCCTAACTTAGAGTATTGGAAAAAAAGCCCAGTAACGACGTCGATCTCAAAACTTACGTTTCGCCAGAAATCCACTCCAGTCAGAGGTAGTACAGTTCCAGGACTTGTTCTTCATAAAGTGGCGACAGAGCGCGATAGCCGTTCGCGCGCCTAGCTCTGCGGCGCGTACATTCGCTGGACTCAGTGAGCAGAAAGCTCGGACTGTGGGGCTGACATTGCTGTCGTCCTTAGACTGCTCTTGACAGCGATGGAGCAGCTCACGAAGACTGTCTGGATGAGTTTCATTCCTGAAAAGACACAGAGAACCGTCACAGTCGTATCAGAGCCCAATTGCAAACTTCAAATAAGTTTATTCGCCACCCATTCAGGCAAATTACGAACTTTCACATGTAGCCGAGGGTGATTCAGAGTGGGAGAGCCTTTAAGCTAACATCATAGTTAGGAGAAGGAGTGAGATGTATCCTCGTGCTGGTCACCGAACACGTACGTGCTACAGTCGGCGCCAGACTTTATGTTACTTCTACAATGAAAGAGCTCGTCTTTTGCGTTGGCGCGTGACATAATGAGAATAGAAAGCGAAGTGCACCCTTTAATTCCAACGTATCCTGGTCTGAACCGTTCTCAGACACATACCATTTGCCTTCTTCAGCTACTCACCACCACATTCCGCCAGCTGGCTGGAGCGAGCTGAGCGCAAGACAAACTGATAGGACGCCCAGCGCCGCAGAGCCTCTCAGACTGAGCCGTGGAGAACACGTGATCGACATCGTCCCCGTAGGCCGCAAGGCCACGCACAGAAAAATTGCAAAACTCGATTTATACAAATGCGTCCTGAGGTTCGACGCCAAAGATTTCCTGAAAGCAACTTCAACTAAATGTGCCTTCTAGGTACTGGAGGTGCTAAGGAGAACAGAGATTGTTCTGAGTCTTCCAATGAACATATCCTCGACACCAGGCAGACGCGTACAAGCCGATCGCATTATGAAGAAGAATTTGAGCCGGTGCGACGCTTTCGACAATTCACCCTATCTCTGGTCAGCTAGCGGTGGACCAACGGGCTGTCACAAGACGCCGTGCTCTCGCTTTATTGCGCCTTGCATCCCTCTGTTATCGCTCGACATAATGCGCTCAGGGCCTCAGCCTGGGCAATACTAGCCGTCAGTACAAACCACAAGTGCCGCCGACCCCCTGCCAGGCAGGACACCACCAAGCCGTCACCATGACCAATGTCTGCCTGTCTCATAGCTTTATGGGAGGCCAAAGGCAATGACGGAGGTTCTTCCTCTGTGCGTCTCGTGCATGTTATCGGCCCGTTGGCCACTCAAGGGCTACTTGACGTAATTTGTGACTTCAAGGAGCGATCATTTGCCAGTCATCCAACAATCATCGCCTCAACTGAAATATTTAGGCTTTTCAGAAATTTGGCGGAAAATATGACAAACTGCGAGTAGTCGATTCCTTTTCGTCGCTCCGCCAAGCATGGAATTTTTGAATACCAAGTAACTATTTCCGAAACATAATGATAACTCTATTCGACTTGCTCTCCCGTGGGGCGGGTGGTCGGAAGTTCAAAAGGACTGTGAGATTTGTGGTATTTGATTAAACACAGCCCCTTTGGTGGACAGATGATCCCTCGGAAGGACGCGACGGTCGTGGAAGCTCTTGGGTATTCCTCAGTATGTGTGTCTCCTTGCCAGCATGCGCTGTTTTCCCTGTCATGCACCAGCTGGAGACCACTTCAGAGTTTTGTTTCCTCCTAGGTGCTCTGGTGAATAAAATAGCCCTGAGGAAAAAAGTATTCTAATTCTTCTGGATGGACATAACAGTGCAATGATGTAGTGTAAATATATCAGGCTCATAGGGTGGCATGCGGAATGCTGTTTGCATTCGGAGTCATTGTAAGATTTGCAACGCGTGGAGCTGCGACTGTCTCTGCCCTTGGATTTCTCTCTTGCTGTGCGATCTGTGCGCGCTTGTCTCACCGCATCCGTGAACTGACAAACATGTTTTCCATTTGAGCTTGGAATTCTCCAACAAGCCAAGACAACGCGCGCCGTGAAAGTTCAACCAACATCCAGGTATTACCCCCAGGATGGCTTGCAAGCATACCACTCTCTTTGCCACGTGCCCGACTGTAGCCACATTGTGACATAGTTGCATTATGTCCAGTGTCCCCTCTCCTGCAGCTGCAAAATATTCCAACTGCTTTGCGGTAAGAACATGACTGCGCTGCCAGCGTGCGAATTGTTTCCTTTAAACATACTGCCTGAGCTTCTACCACTAGCGTAGATATCGATCTTACGAGTTTATGAACACGGATCGATATGCACACTAACAATGATCACGCGCCACTTGGCCGCACACCTCAGAGCAGGCGAGAGGTCACGGGAGGTAAAGCTCGGACAAAGGAATGTAACAAACACAACACAGACCAACGTGTGAGGCAAACCTTCTAAACGTGTACCTTGGTATGGCTCTGAGTTGACTTCGGGCTGTACTCAATCTCAGTTGGCTTTTTGCGAGACCATTCTGTTCACTGACGCTTTCTCTCGCTCTCTTCGCTCGTGTATACCCAGCAGCTGCCTCGACACGAGACGATTGGTAGGTAAAGTTTTATGGTGTTGGCTATCTCTGTCCGTCCCTTTCGAAAACGATTTCTTTTTTCCTCCACTGGGCAGTGTCTGGAAAAGGATGAAGTCTATTTCTGACATTTCGGACATGCAGCGTGTGATAATTACTAATTATAGCGCCTCAGTCACTAGGCCAACACTCAAGGAGAGGACTTACACGAATTAACCAAACAATACAGCCCCTTATCCTGCCGACTCACTGTCAACTTGCTAGATTACTCAGTGATGTATCATATCATAACCATGAGCATTGCTGAACACTTGCTCGTTTGTAATGCATTCATGTTAAGAGGATTCTAGAGATGCTTCTTGGCTGTGCCACCTGCAGCTGAGGGAGAGCTACATGGACGTCTACACAGTGTTAGAACAAGAACTGGGTAATCATGACAAATGCCTGCTTCTAAATCTCTGGTAGCAGGCTTGATATTTACAGTAATTGGCAATTCTGCTGCAGCCATGTAGCGCTTAGAGTGTCTTGCTTTGTCGGAAAGCGGTGCCTCTATTAACATTCGATCTCGTTGAGTCCAGTCTTGAGTGATCCGCTTATATAATCACAATAATTACATGTACAGTTGTCGAAGTCTTTCAGCGCCATAAATCACTGAGGGACAAATGTGTAACGCCACGTTTGACTGCCATCTCGACAATTTCGAGGTAAATAGACGACGGGCTCTAAGCTAATCATTGATGAACGCTTCTAAATTCACGAATCCAATTTACAGATAACACTTCAAAGAGCGTGCTTGCGTTAACCGCCCTATAGCGGCGTTCACTGCTGATTAATGTACTTGATTCCAGCAGGAATGGGAGTTCAAGCAATCCGAATTGATCACATCTTGTACGCGCCCCTGCGTTCTAAAAATAAACATATTTAGGCTATTCTCTCTTCCCCTGGGGTATTCCAAAAGAAATAATTCCCTAGCACCTAAATGTGGTTCATAGTTTCAAGGCCAAGGCCTTCCACAAGAAATGGCCGTCTTTCAGAAATTGACCTCCAATTGGCTTGTGTTGGAAAGGGTTCTAAGCGTGCTATTGCTTCAATGCAGCTTGCTCTACACAGAGCCTACTACTGAAACTTGTGCTGTTAGATCTCTCCAAAATCCTACGAAAGTCCGACAAGTATTTTATTGTTATCAATATTGCATACAACACCCAATAGCCAAGATAGACTACTATGAAGAGTGAGGAAGGGGAAGAACACGGAAACAAGACCCGTGTACGAGAGTGAGAGGGACACAATCGAATGAGGAGAGAAAACTTAGGATGACAAAAAAAAGACTTGACAGAAGATTTTGAGCTAAGGAGATTAGAGGGTACAGAGAGAAGAAGAGTAAGTGAGTAGTAACAAAGAGAACGATACATTAGTTCTGTTCTTGCTTGAGGCAAACGGCGCAATGGTGCCGATTCTGACCGCAAAACCATTCCAAATGTGACCGGAGATGTGGAACCGATCCACTCCTTAAGGACTGCATGATGCTATGGAGCACAGGAAACCGTGAAAACTAATTTAAAGGCAAAAAGTGCGCATTCAGCCTTTCTGCGCTTATCTAAGGGCTCAAGGCCAGCGCGAGTAAGGATCAGTTCCGACGACAGTCTGTCAGATAAGGAAACACCGGAGATAATACGGGCAGCAGATCGTTGAACTCGCTCTAAACGGGCGCGGTCTGTAGCAGTTAGACCAGACCAAGCTACAACAGCATACTCGATAGTTGAACGAATGCACGTAACGTGGAGAGTCTGCAGGGCAAGAGGCGGAAGACGGCGACGAAGACGACGAAGCAAACCGATCTTCTTCGATGCCTTTGTATAAATCTGTGACACATGGGCTGTCCACGACAATTGGCTGTCGACAGTGAGGCCGAGGTGCTTGTGTTGTTAAACTTGAGAAATCCTATCACCATTAATTTTAGGGTAATAACGACATCCGGAGTTGGCCTTTGTGTTGATATCACCATGACTGCTGACTTTAGACTATTTACTGTTAGCACCCATGAGGTAAACTACGCAGCCAGATTGTTGACCACAGCCTGAAGCTTCTCTTGCAGGGAAAGGGTGGAATTTGCTGTGACATAAGCCGACGTGTCGTCAGCGAAAAGGTTAACATTTGACGGTGTGCTGTAAACAATGTCGTTCATGTGCAGTGAAAAGAGCAGAGGGCTAAGTATAACCCCCTGCGGAACTCCTGAATGAAGACCTTCGACGGAAGAAATACAACTACCAATAATAGTGCATTGATACCGATTGGAGACGAAGCTCCGAAACAAGGCCAGGGCATTTCTTCTGACACCAGCCGCTTCCAATTTATAATTAAACCAGGTAGCCAAGCCCTATCGAACGCCTTTCAAACGTCGAAGAAGACAACACCGACCATGGATTTAGAATCCAACGATAATGACCATTCGTGGACGAGTCTTATTTGAGTGCTGTGACCCTTTTTAAAACCAGATTGCTTGGGTGTTAACAAGGGGCTTAAAAATGTCTGTAGTCGACGATGGGCGATTTTCTCGATCACTTTACTAGCAATACTCAGCAGAGCGAATGGTCTGTAGCTAGAGAGATTAGTCTTGGAGCCACTTCTATGGATCGGAATAACAAGCGTTGTTTCCCAAGCAGCAGGCACACAACCTTCACTGAAGCTTCTGTTGAAAACAATTGAAAGACTAGTTGAGATTCCGGAGCCGCATCGATGGAGTAGGTCTGGGGATAGTTCATCAAAACCAGAGGCTTTGGCCACTTTTAGCGTTTTAATGGTGTTAAATACTTCATTAGGTGTTGTCCAGAGTTGGTCTGCTGTTGAAGAGTCGGCAGAAATTGCTGAAAGGTCGGGTATACAACATTAGGTGTTGTCCAGAGTTGGTCTGCTGTTGAAGAGTCGGCATGAATTGCTGAAAGGTTGGGTATACTAGAAGGAGTTTTATTTAGCTTTGTGACGTCAACGAAGAAACTGTTGAGGGCATCAGCCTTCGAGGCATTATCTTTAAGCTGATTCACCGTTCCATTGGGAGAAATTATTGCCAAGTCCGGAATCGGCGAGCCTTTTGACTTCCCAAGAAACTGTTTCATGTACTTCCAGAAATTCTTCGATGCCGAAGAAGTCGAATTATTAAGGCGTGCATCCCGGTGGAGCGACTGAAGGAACATGCGCACAGCTTTACGTAACTCAGCAGTAACCTTATTACGTAGGACGCTGAAAACATCCAAACGATCTGATGAAAGGGAGTTCTTGTAATTCTTCCAAGCTTGACGTTTCTGTTTGATTATAGAGATGATGGATTTTGTCATCCATGGACAACGCAGACGAGATGTTGACACAAGCTTGGATGGCACACACTTACAAACAACGGAAAGGTACAAATTATACCAGTTTGTCCATGCCTTGTTAATGTTTAAAGCAGATTATACAGAAGACCAGTCAAGTGCAAGTAGCTGTCTGTTGACTTCCTCAAAGTCAGCCCGATCGTAACACCCCAAGCGATGCTGGCGTGTATGGCTACGAGCGGATAGTTTAAGTTTCATTGCCATGTAGCACTCTACTAAAACATGATCTGAAGTACCCACAGGAGGTAGCGGTGAGAAGTTGAAAGCAACAGATCTAGACATATGAGATAGGAGAAACAGATCAAGAAGAGAGTGATGAGTACCGTCAGGTGAAAGGTGAGTGAGGAAATCAATACACTGCCTTAAGCCAAGGCGATGAAAGGCAGGTTCCAGGTGGTGACCGGCAGGGTTGTACTTGTCAGATGCTAACCAGCTTGGTGAAGTTGTATTTAAATCACCCATGACAGCGACTATCGACCGATTGGTGTTGATCATGTCCAGAAATGAATCAAGGTAGACTGTGAAGAACTTGATGTCAGTTGCCAGAGCAGAAGGTGGACGATAGAGACAGACAAGAATTAAGGTAGAAGTTAAACTGGTTTCAATTTCGATCCAAACACTTTCCGGCCATTTCTCGAGATCAAGGCGGCATCTACATGTAATGTCGTCTTTCATTAGGATAAGTACGCCACCTCCACGGCGGTTGACGCGGTCTGAACGGAAACTGCTCGAAAATTTGGGTATTGCAATAGCACTGTCGGGAACAGCGTCATTTAGCCACGTCTCAGTAATACCAATTACATGAGGAGGTGAACCGTTACATTGGCGGATAAGTTCATTTAGTTCTGACATTTTTGGTAGGAGGGAGCGAGAATTAAAATACCATATTTTAAGTCGATTTCCGCTCAATGGGATTTTAAACCATCCTCAATATGTTTATAGTTGATTTACAGGCCTTCTGCACAGGAAAGTACGCTCATAGAGCATGTGCGAATGGAAAAAATAATTCCCTAGTTTTAGGACCAATCCTGGCAAGTTTCAGGCATCCACGAGGATGTTGGTCAAATAGGCACAACCGACCAGGGAGTCATTGTTTTGAGATCCCGACGCGTCACGAGCAACACGTAGCCGCTGAGCTGTTTGCAGGCCGTGCGTTCCGGTAAGTGTAAACTTAGTATCCACTCGCGTATCCAATCGCGGGGTCGAAACCCGAGACGGACGTTGGCCTATTCTCCTCTTCCTTTGGGTCGTTGATAACACTATTAAGGCTAGAACTTATGCCAGGTTTTTCTCTAGGACTTTGGAAAAGACATCCGTGAAAAAAACCTTCAAAATATAAAAATCAAGCAGGAGCGGCAGAAGACTGTCACACTACTAATTCAAAACCCTCACGGGGACCTTAAACAGTCGTACAAATATTCTATGCGTGGAGATGACGAGAAACGGACGAAATGGCTAAAGACAACTTTTAGCAAGAAATATGAGTGTCGTACGATTCCGTGTCGATTGTTGAAACTTTAAGTAATCGTTTGTGTCACCATGTATCCACGCATAACACATACAACTACCGTTTGTGTCACCCCGTATAGCGCATACAACTCACGTTTTTGCCGCCATGAATAACGCTTACGACTAACGTTTGTGCCATCACGTACTGTATAACACTTGTTCTTACAACTAACATATTTGTCGCCACGTTTAGCGCTTACAACTAACTTTTCTGTCACCACCGGTATAACGCTCACAACTAACGTTTGCGGCTCCACGTATAGCGGTCGCACATCCTTCTCCATTAATTTGCTGTCAGGGTAAAAACATCACACAGGTCTCGCAAACACGTCTGCTCAGAGTGATCGTCGATGGACAACTTTCCTGGCACGCGCAAGTGGATTCTGTCCGTTTGAAAATCAGCCGAAAAATCGGAGCTCTGAGACGTTAATTTCGTCAACTAACACCAGCCGTTTGCCGAATGTATTTTATCTCAGTCATACAACCCGACCTTGAGTATGCGGCATCAGCAATCGTTTCCGGTATGACGGAGTACCAACGGAATCGTTTGTTAGGAGTTTGGAGACTGGCAGTCCACTGTGCAGCTGGTCTATGCTTCCAAGACAGCGTTCAAATGGCAATTGGGCAGCTAAACATTATGCCATTGGAGCACCGCTGGGCACTGCAAATGGCGCTTACAGTCAGAAGATGTCAAAATGAATCTGCTCTCCCTGCACTATGCTGTAAGTTATGCAAGCCAAGGCATCAACACGGAACAAGAGGTCGTGATTCGTCCTTCCTTCTTTCCGTCCGTCTTCTCGCTCTGAGCAAGTTTCATTTAATGACCATGCTCCTCTTCTGTGGAATGTTCTTCTTTTATCGGTTCGGAACTCTGAAAATCGATCTTCCCTTATGTGTCATTTCCTCAAATGTCTATCTCCTTTTCATCCTTCTTCCTCTTCTATTCTTGCAATGACCATTGGAAATACTGATACATAAATACACTTCTGTGAAATTCTTTCTGTTTGTAAAAGTCTCAAGAACAATAACAGTGCATGAGAATCTTAATTTTGTTCTCTCTCGATCCGCTATTTCTTTTCCCTCTTTTTATCCTAGTCTTTCTTCTCAGTTTTCCAAGATGTAACGCTGTTGCCGTACTCTGCAGCCTCTCTCGTGAGCGAGACGTTTTCTTTTCAATTTTCATCAACTGACAGCGAGGCAAGACTGGACACTGTGACGTGTGGCTTCTTTGGCGGCCATTTCAACAGGGCATTTATGATATGCGAATTTTCAATCACACAGCCAGCTCTAATCAGGGTAGCCTTGTCACCAGCGACAGTGGTCCTCAAGCGTTTGGCAGAAACGATTGCAGATCAGCGTGACCTGCGTTACGCGATACATAACAATAATATTATTATATAGAGTCATGGTGGCCCTGGTTCCGCAAAAGACTGTCGTTTGCGCTTCTCCGTTCCTCCTTGGTGACTGCGTGATCTTGATCGTCGACGTTCGATGTCGCCCTTGTCCATTCGGCAGGTGTACAGCAACACACGGTGTCTTTGGAGATGGCTGAGGGCCGCCACGCATTCTAATTACATTTTAGTTTGCAGTTACTTGTGTTCCATTGTTCTATTGCTAAGCGTAGCTCTTACTGCCGGTGACACTGAAATCATGGTTGCTCTCATCATTCAAGGTTTCGCTCCTTGTGTATCCTTTCTTAGAACGTCCTTGGCTTTGGTCTACGTATTTTAGTAAAATTAATTTAGAAGGCGAAAAATAAAAAGAAGAAAAAGAAGAAGAAGAAGAAGAAGAAGAAGAAGAAGAAGAAGAAGAAGAAGAAGAAGAAGAA
>JAOWAW010103193.1:0-14952 GCA_028565695.1 Nicola tetela
GCACTGCGCTTGCACGAAGCCTTGAATGTGGGGAACAAAGGCGAGCTCGCCCGGAGCGGCGTGCTGAAACGACCAACGGAAGGTAGATGGAAGAATAGGTTCCTACACGAGTACGAGGCCGAGGGTGATACCGCGTACTGGCCGTGAATACCAGCTAGCCCGAGCGCCGCAGACACGAGGACTGGTCGTATGCAGACCGGTATCAATGCAGCTGCAACGCTTCACTACAACTGTTCACTTTCCGATGATAGTCACCCTGACCTCATAATCGGGTAACTCTGCTATCATGTGCACGATCCACATAATGCACATTCAATGATCCGTGCGAAGCACGGGTAGCTATGCTAGTGTTTTTATAATTTGCTTTCTGTACTATGATGTCATTTACCATGTACTTACGCCATCTTTGAATGATCTTTCGTGGCGTCGACCGCATGTTGCGCATGCGCGCAAGATGGTGCAAGCAAGCACGAACGCAGGCTAAGTTTAATGACACTACAGTACAGACGGAACATGCGGAACAGGTCTATTGATTTTTTTGAACGTTTGGCGCGCCATACGCGCAGCTGAGCCGGTGGCAAGTTTGTCTGCAATAGCTTCGTGTATGGTGTGCTTTGCGGCAGCTTAGACCAGCTGGGTATCAATACGTAGACAAGTAGATGCATGTAGTGCATGATACGCGTGCTGCAGAGTCAGTGCAGACTGTCGACATCATGCAGAAACTCCGGCCGATCAGCCCCAACTGGCTTGCCGCGAGGAAAATCGCAGAGATAGGGCTTGAGAGACGTTCACATCAAAGTTTACATATACGAATTTTAGCGTTCTGGCGAGTGTTTTACACACTAATCCTTGATCGATCATAGGCTAGGTCCTATCACCTGCCTGGCTAGGCTAGGCACGCCTGATCGGCTAACGAACAGCTGTCGCTGATGGACACTTAGCGCTCGTCCGTAAGGATTTGTAGCTGCTGTCTTTTCTCTACCGCTGGCTTCCGGCTGCTCTTCTTCCCCTTCTCTTTCCTCTCTCTTCCCTTTCCTCTACCGGCTCGACCGTGTCAGTCGAAATCCGCAAAACTCGCCACGGAACCAGTTTTTTTTAACTGGCCGAGTGGTTGGGTAGTTACCACTGCGGATCTGAGTTTCGGCTGAGCTAGGCGATGACGCCGCAGGTTCAAAGACCGGCTTTCCATCTTTTCTCTCTTCCTATTTTTCTCTGTGAAAAAAATTACTGTCATCGATCATCTTTATACTAAACTTGTACCCGCTTGGCTATCTTGACCGAGTCAAATCTAGCTCCGGTTCACCTCTAGCTCTGAATCTGGCTTGTTTCTGACGTTGTCTACGCTGTCTACTTGCTGTTGAGTTGTACTTTTGTTGTTGTTGTACATGTATGCATGTATTTACACGTACTTCAACTTGCATGAAGCATCATGGAAGTTGAGTGGCGGACGTGGGCGCAGTTTGTCGTGGGCATGTTGCAGCTGTCCGCGCCAGCGCCAGCGCAGATGTGCAGCTGAGTGCCCACGATCCGGCCGCGCCGGTGAGTCATCGACACGATCTACATGTCCCTGTACTATAGTATGCAGAAGAATATCAGGCTGCTGGAAATGTAGCTGTAAGCTGAACGGCCGAAGCAGCCGACTGCAACCACAGAGGTCCTATACTATAATTATAGCCCAGATCTACCAGTACTGTATCCATAGACCACAAAAAGCCTAAGTTATTATAGACCAATCATGATTGGTACGTAGTCGAAGGGTTGGGACGTTCGACTGGAACTATCATCCTGGGAAAGAATAGCCACCCGACAAGACACATGTAACATCTTTTGGGCAGTTTTGCAAAGTTAGGCAGTGGTCTTGGTACCGCCGTCGTTCGCAAGTCGATGGCTGATCTTAGTGTGCAGCCGTCCAGCCGCTATCAACATGGGAAAAACGCAGGTTCCAGGGAAAAAGCAGATCGCGACATTCCAGCTATTCATATGATTCCTTTGTCGGAAAGCACCGATGGTTCTCGTTCCAGCAAACCGGCAGCGCACACTCTCTCCAACATTCTTGAGCGATCTAGACTAATGAGTGGTTCCGCTACAGTTGCCAGCCAAGCTTCTGGTGGTGCAAGCAAGCACGAACGCAGAGCGGATGTGGAGACTGCATTAGCTTGGCTTCGCCGTGAAATGGTGAGACAGTTTCTTTGATATTATTCAGCCTGAGCGTGCATTCAACTGAAAGTCTATCATACGCCATGGCGCAACGGAAAGGAATCGATGGGTACCGGAAATTGGAGGAGAGAGAATTCATGATGTGAAAACAAGTTAAAGTATTAGAAGAGGTCAGGCTAGGGAAAAAGGGAGGCACTGTCATCGGCGATGGCGGGTAGGAATTTGATCGGAATCCCATGCATGATCGATGATAATTCGGTTCTCGGCGGCTGATATGATACGACGGTATTACTTACCGCATGGTGGGGTGAGTGAACTTCAGGAGTACTGGGGCGTGTTTCTTTCATAAGCGTTAATCATTGATAAAACAGGGTTTTAGTTAGGCAAAGAAATGCCTTCGAAAGACCGTTCTTGCTGGGAGAATCATATAAACCTATCATTTTCTCTCTTTCATCGGCTGAAGTGCACAGCGGACTCGAATCTGCGGCGACCCAGCGCCTAGCTCAATGAAAATGAAGATCTTGACCGCTCGACCAATCCGCCAGTTGCTGTGGATTGGTCGAGCGGTTAAGATCTTCATTTTCATTTGGCTAGGCGCTGGGTCGCGCACGTTCGAGTCCGCTGTGCCCTTCAGCCGATGAAAAACGGATAAAATAATTGGTATGACTTACCATTAAGTTACCATAATGGAGCGCGTTTCAAGCTGTCGTGCATGACTGGTCAGAAGCTTGCGGGGCTTTCGGTCACCATGCCCAGGGCTTAAGGCACGTCCTCCCTCTCGAGCTATTTTCGTTGATTCTTATATATCAATTTTATTCTCTTTCTCCTTTCAAAATAGGTGGTTCAGAGTGTGCAAAGAGCCAAACATCTTTTAGCATTAACCTTTTTGAACACTTCTTGTCGGGTTTAAAGACCTTCCTAGTAAAGTGGACAACGTCTTGGACGACCCACTTGGTGGACGAGATGACCCAGACGCATATGAACAGGAGAAAGCAACAGCGGTGATGAGGAGGCATGTTACACGCAGTGGGCTAGGATATTGCTTGTAACCGTCACTGTCCTCAAGCTCCTCACCAGAGCAAGAATTAGTGTCAGGCCGATACTGGTGATTGCTTGCTTAGCGAACGCAATCCCAGTCTGATAAAGACAGTTTCGACGCTGATCTGCTTCCCATTTCTTCCATGATCAGTGAAGATGGAGTGGCTGATTCTTCAAGATGTTCTTTCTCACTTTTTTTTTTCAAACCAGGACTGCCCAGAGCCGAACTCCAGCAATCTTGCAATTGATTTGGCACTGAAAAGACGCTTTGCCTTTTTCTTTCACACCATAGGTGAGCATACCTCAGGCAATCTTAAATGAGCATTGAGTCACTGAAAACCCAGCTTGTAAGCAATGATTCAGCCCCACACTTCGATTTGCGACTAAACATACCTGATCAGGTGAATGAGCTTGTTATTTTGCAATCGGTTTGGAGGAACTGAATAGAGAATCTCATTCTTCGCTCTCCTTGATCACCTCAACATAGATTCTATCTCAAAAGATTGCTGGAAATGGAAAGAAGAAATCACACAAATGCAGAATGCTTATCATAGAGCCACTTTTTTCCACAACGGTAGATCTACATGTACGTGTAGTAGCAAAATTCCTATACAGTACATGTACATGCAACCGGCATACATGTAGAACACTGCGCGGATACTAGTACCACTATGCTGCTGCATCATTACACGTGAGGTGGAGGTCATGGATGCTTTGGCTGTGAGCTCAAGTCTAAAAATAGTGCAGTGGTATTTCCCCTTACCTGAAACTGGGTTTTCAATTTCACCAGGTTCCTGACCAAATTTCCAAAAAACGGACTTCACCACCAGAAAGAGCGGTGACTTTTTATTCAGTTTCACTTGAAAACCCCAAAACGGTCAGAGCAGCCCCTGTGACGGGGGGGGGGACATGCCTTAAATGTTATAGGCTATTCAATGTATTCATACTATGACCCAAATCCACATTTTCAGCAGAGTAACCATGGAGATTATTATATACATGTTTTAGAGGGATGAATCACTAGCAAGTTAACAGCTTATCGAAGGCTTCTCCTTCAAAGTAAGATACATAGGGAAACTGAAAAGATATGAGTGAGTGCTAGTTTACAGAAAAATTAAAGGAAAACCTGTTGTGCTTGAAATTGTTTTCAAGCCATTTCAGGAAGAAAGAGAGGCTCAAAGAAGACACAACATCAGAGGAAAGGGAGCTATATAAGGCTAGAGAAGAAGGAAGAAAAGAGTGTAGATGTCTAGATGTGGTACAGAATAGAAATTGAAAAGAATTCTTGGCATTCCTCAAATGGTAATTACATCTCTTCTTAGCTGTTAGTCAATGTAGTTGCGGTGGACCCTCTCCGTGGATTAAATGCCATAAATAGGCTAGTTCTGTGTACAGGCACCTCCAGGCCAAGGTTGGCAGGTTTAGCCAAGCCAGAGCTGTGTTTGAGCAGAGGTTGCTTTCTCCACGGCCATGAAAAGAGCGATAGATCACCCTCGCAACAGAATTCTGTAGATGTTTCAAAGATAGCACGCCTGAATGGCTACAGCTGCTACCCCAAACTGGTGATGTGTACTCCAAGTGAGGTCTGACAAATGACAGATAAAGCTTTTTTAGGAAATGGTGGCATGATTTGCGTGGACACCAGTAGGCTAATCTTTTCAGCAGGCTGCAGAGTGGTGCAACCTCCTTGCACATGTTGGAGACATGCTCTGACCAAGACAGAGAGGGGGATACATATACACCAGGATGCTTAGTGCACTGAACACAGGACTAGGACTTCACCTAGAGATGCAGAGCTCGTAGCAGGAATTTGAGGCCGTTTTCTTGCCACAACCATTTCTGCTGATTTTTGGGCGTTGAAGGTAGTGCTCCATGTCTTTGCCCATTGCCCAGATGTAGGAAAAGGCGTGAATTTTCAATCATGAGGCCAAAATCGTAGCTGACAACCAAGCACCCCTGTTTTTTGCTTGATGTTCCATTCCACCTTCAGTGCCATAGACTGCAGCTGAGGAAAGCTCACATACAGCACCATTTTCATTACCATGGAGACTAGCCAAAATCATCAGCCAGTGCACTTGAGTTTGAACGCCACGAGTGTTTAACCACGTTTGGTGACCAATTGAAAACATAGTTGTGTGTGCACAACACCTCGATTGTCATGTTTGCTGCCATGATGTATTTATTTTTAGAAGGTACATACATGCATGCAGCTGACCAAGCAAAGTGCACAAGGTTGTCCATTCCGCCATGTTGACCACCCTACATCAGGAGTGAGCTAGCCTGAGCAAGCCCCACGTTGTGGACTCAATGGCTATCGTATATCCAAGGTGAACACTGTTTGCTTGTGGGTTACTAAGATGCATGCATTCCATGTACAATGCGGCCAAAGACCGCATAAGCGCAAGCATGCAGCTACATGTAGCTGTAGCATGTAGGCCCTACCTGCAACAATGCCATGTGCACGTAGCATGCATACTGGGTGGGGCCAAAGGCCCTATGTACATTTAGGTCATGGTGGTCTATGTGGTCTGTCATGAGCAGACATGAGGATGTCATGAGCAGACATGAGGATGTCATGAGCAGACATGAGGATGTCATGTGCGTGTTGCATGCCTGCTGTCTATGTGTGCGCCAAAGGACAAAAGTGCCAATGATAACTAACCATTTCATGATGTATCCTGTCATGTACTCACAGCCTGGGTTTGAAAGTGAAAGAAGGGAAGCAAGCCTTCGTTTGAGTCTACAATCCTGAGAAATCAACGTGAATTGAATTGACAGGATTGTGACAGGAGGACATATTTACTTCCACTCAAAGAGAGGCACAGCTGGTGAGGCAAAGAGTGAGAGAAAGAGCTCGGTGTGCAGCAGAGTCTGCTGTAGAGAGAGAAAGAGTTTTGCAAGAGAGAGGGAGTGAGACAGAGAGGCTGAGAGCCACAGAAGATGAAGAGAAATAGACCCAGCACATCTACTGTTCAATCAACCAGCTGTTCATTCTAAGAGTGCTAATCTTCATCAAGAATTGCATGTCTACAAGTCTCAAAACGTATGATGTGACTCACAGTCGCTCACGTCCATGCTCACCCCACAATACCCTTTGTCTAAACAGATGCGACTGAAGATTGTCTCCCACCTCCCCATGGAAATGAGCCTTGCTCACTTCGCCTGCTTGGCAATAAATTGCATACTGATAATATAAGGGGTGTACACTGCAGCAGACCAGTTCAGGGTTATGTTTCTTGGTCAGGTGAGCTTGTTACCCATCAAACCAGTTGCTTTAGGAAAGATGAAGTAAAAGTTGGATGTAGCAAACACACAACCATCCCACCAGCTAAGTTTAATCCAGTCACTTGAAAAACCCGTTAGCAGGTAGCTCTGGTTCATCTTCTCTGATTCCTTTCTAGTTTGTTTTATTCTCTTCATCATTTTCATGGATTAAAAGGAAAAAACATTACTACAGGTTTTTGAAGTTCTGTCTATGAACTTAGTGGCAGTCATTTGAAGTTAGTCTTTTGAGAAATAGTTGGGTATGGAAATCAAACAATCTCTACTAACAATTTTGTCAGCTCATTGTGGGGATTAAGGCTATGCTCCCCCAAATTTGTCAGTTGTTGAATCTTCATCATGCAAATACCCTACTGTTTTGTTCTTGTTTTGGTGTTCAAGGGCAGTGTATAGAATGCTCAGTTACAGATTTTCAGAAAGATCAGAGGAGACCTCGAACCCAAAATGGCTGCCCAACTTAAAAAAAAAAACTTTAAAAGTGTACTTTTTCTTAATTTTACTTCAAGGTGATGCTAGAGATATTCTCATACGGTTTGTTCCAAATGGAACTTAAAGAGCTAAACCAAAAAATGGTACTAGCAATTTTTGAAATTTCATTGTTAAATACCAATTTCATAGCATTGAAGCAAGAAAGCACTCTTAAACCTAGAAAAACGGACAAATTAGACCATAACTTAGAAAATTGAGCAAAAATCTGGACTACTGATTTGTGGTTTAGTCTCTGGAAGATAACTGCCAAATTTCAGCTTGATAGGATGAAGGATGGCAACGCAGTAAAATTAAGAAAAGGACACTTTTTTAAAGTTTGGCAGCCACTGATGATTTGGGATTGAAAATCTCCTCCAATCTCTCTGAAAACCAGTAACTGAACTTTCTATACAATGCCCTTGAACACCAAAACTTAAAGAAAGCAGTAGGGTGTTCACGTGATGAAGTTTCAACAACTGGCAAATCCAGGAAGGGGGAGGGGGTATAGCCTTAATCCAAAGCAAAATGAAGCTGCTTCATTTTGTTTTGTTTAATCTTGTAGCAACCGGCTGAGAACTAGACCTCAACAAATTGGTGTAACCACACTTTGGATGGCTGTAAAGAAGATCTGTTCACTCCAATATCCATATGAAATGAATTGGCTTTCCAAAAAAATGGAAATAAGGAACCAGGGACTCTCTTGTGGTGAAGAATCCTAGATCGGTAAACGCAAGTTAAAAATAAAATGAAAATTAAAAATTTACTGTAGCTGTAAATCAGTTGCGCATGCTTTGCTGCCTGGCAGTGAATATGGGGCTGGACTGCTAGCTGCTATTAAGAGACTCCACTGAACAGAGACCATCCCCTGAAGAGAGTGAGGGGACCATACAAAGACTCTTGTTCACAAGTGATATTTTTCCAACTATGGCTAGCTTCACCGATGTATTGACAGCCAGGAGACACTGATAATAGCATGTTCATTGTTCTGGCCACCGAGCTCTGGAGCAACTACATCCATGAGTGTACACATGTATGGGCATGGCTGATGTAACCTCAGATTCAGTCCCCTGGCCCATGTGATATCAGTCCAGCCAGACATAAACTGCTCCTGCTGTTTACAGCTTACTCTACACCAGTGGACATTACCGAACCCTCAGCAAATTTGTAATATCATTTGTTCTAGAGGTCACTGATGCTAGAGCTTCTGGTCGTTGCCCAGGAAGAGCAAGCTGTTTGGGGCAGTTGTCAATATGAGATTGACAGACTTTACAAGGAGAAAGGAACATAAATCTTATCCTACCCCCAGTGATCTGCGTGTAAGCAGACTGCACCACTGGTAGTAATTTTCAGTCCAGCTGGATTGCGTACACTAGTGAAACCAGTCCTACTCCCATACTCAGTATATCTAGTCAAATTGTCAGCCATTGCACTATCTCAAGTATGTGCAAAAGTCACCATTCTGCATTGCTAAATACTGCAGAACTGGAAATTTTTGTTTGGTTTTTATTTTTGTTAATTTTGTTAAGCCACCAGAATTAACTAATATTAATTGCAAACTAAATGTTTTCATCCATCAGTGCTGCAGTATGATGTAGGAGACATAAATTTATATTTTCGACTCCCAAAACTTGATTAACTAAAATTCCAAACAAAAGGTCGTTTTAAAAGTTAACAAAAAATTCGCTAACAAAAATTGCCAGTTCTACAAGTAGTTCAAGGTTATTATCTCCCCCCTTTCCCTTGAGGGCCCATGCTCAAAGTAGGAGGAACTGCTTGCACTGGGTAAATCATTGTGTTCTCCCCTTGAAAACAATTTTAGGTTTCTTCATATTTCAAGTTCGTAAAGAAAGAACCTCAGCCACCCTAAAGAAGTGTAGGCTTTTACCCCTTCTTTACAAGTCAAGCTGCTCGTATAGCATGGCAGATTGAGAAAACTTAAATGATATCCTAAAACCTACTTAAAGTAAATGTAGTTCAGAGTTTTGGGAATGCTAGAAGATTTCACATTTCTACGAGGAGAATGGTGGCTCAAATAGGCACAGCCAGTCAAAGTCACCGTTTTGAGAAATTGACACCCAAAGAGCAAGCACATAGTCATTGGGCTGCATGAAGGCAGTGGCCCTGCAAGCAGAACATGTTAAAAATGTCCATTCGTTGTATCACACCTAAGATGGATGCAGGCCTTTCTCCTCTTCCATAGGGTGGTTGTAAGCACTTTTTAGAGCTAAAACCTATGCCAAGGCCTTCCATGTCCTGGCATCTGAAAAGACAGCCATGAAAAATCAAGGGTTAGAATAGCCTAAACACTTTTCTCTCTCTCCCCCCCCCCCCCTCCCTGGCATGCCCCTCCAATCATTAACGATATCACGACTTTGATCTAAGTATCTTCAGTATCACAGCATCGATCTAATTTGCTTTAATATCCACATTTCTACAATGTGGCTGGAGTACTAGTATTGAATGTTCAATTGTTCACTGATTGAGTTTTTGTTAGATTATTCTCTTTCATGCAAAATCCATTGGCTGCAGCACTGTTCTTCACCCTAGGCTGTTCCTCACTCAAGGCTGTTAGGTTTAGCACAATCAGTGTTTAAAGGGCTAAGTAAGTGTCCAGTAAGTTTCCTTTGCTTAGCAAATGAGGTTGTGATAAACAGGCTGATCAGCTAACATATTTCTTGTGCTTCTTGTAACAGGCACTGATGCGTCACCAAGACCAGCTTCTCCTCAAGCAGTTTGTCGACATTCACAATAGTATTCACAGCCTGAAGAAGCAACAAGAGTATCAACAGATACCTAGATCTTTGTCTGATGTGAGCGATATCAAGGCATGGCGAAGAACGCGGAAAACTGGAGCTGGAAGACAGCAGTCACTAACACCATCAGCACTGATCAGAAGTGATTCACAATTGAGCAACGTACCTGGCAAAGACAGTGATAGTGACTGGACATTCGTTACGTCACTAAGCCACGAGCATGTTGACAATTTTATGGAACAGTTTCAGCAAAATCTCGCCACTCCACGGATGCAAGGGTCTATGAAAGGACGAGTAGCAACAGCTGGTCGTGAAAGTGAACTGCTGCAGCTGGACAGAGAGAACAGTCTAGAAACTGATTGTAGTGAATGTTAGCCTAACCGAATTTGCAAATGCTTGTAGCACCCCAGGTATTAGTATTAGTATCATCAACACGGAGCCATCAATCTTTTGTCTTGTAGCAGCTGTAAGTGTAGGTAGCAGCATAAGTAGATCGTGGCATACTTTTTCTAACAGCAGTAATTGTGATGATGAAGTTCTTATAATTCAGGAACACCAGGAAACTTAATCTGGCCCAAGCTTAGCCTCAAAGCCAAAGCCTTTGTTGGTACATGAGCTGTCCAGAAACAGGCTATGGTACAGGTACTGAGGGTATGCATCAGGCTGTCGTGCTGTGCATTTTGAAATGCCGCACAAGGGCAGGCTCCCATGTGAATCCAGGTAGCACCAAAATGAAGAGCTATTAAGTGCATGCATGGATATAACTATATCCGTGCAAGCTTGAGCTCCATGGTATGGGCTTCCTTGACACTCTGCTCTGCATGACATCCATATGAATGATCAGGGAATCAATGACTTTCCTGGATACTACAAGAGTAACCTGTTGTGTTTGTAAGCATCTAACTGTTGCAAGAAGCTCTCTTACTGACCTTCACAAAGGGGCAGTACAATACAGAGGCTGTTGACCCATCTGCAGTTTTGGTGATATGTCTCCATTGCTGTATGTGTAAGTAAAACACCTTCATATGCTGTCCATTACATTGTATAGAAAAAGTGGCATGCAGAGAGGGAGTGAAAATAAGTTTAATATGTGTAATTTAGAGTTAGCAAACCTCCAAGAATCACAGTTTGTTTCTGCTATCACAGTATTTCATTGGTGTAAATGAAGACAGCTGTTGACTGCATGAAAGGTATGTGGTTGATATTTAATTCATTTGAGCAGGGCAATGGGCTATACTGTATTTAATTTACCCACACAAGGTATCCATGGCGAACTTTCAAGACTTCCGGTTGCCATTCTGGGCATGCGCTTCTTAGCATGTACCAGGCTCTTCTTTGGGGAGCAAGCCTCAGTGAATGCCCAGGAAGAGTCTAGGTACGAGGCCAACATGGCCAAGAACTAGTCTGGAAGGATTATACTAATAAGACATAGTCATGAGTACTAGACTGTGAGCTGTGGGCATGCATGTGTAAACTCTGATCTGTTTTGTCCTTCACAGGTACCATGTCCAAAAATTAGAGAAATGGTTTAATTCTGACAAAAAAAAAGTTTAATAGCATTCAGTTATTGTGTGCTATATCCATTACAATACATTTTATGGTTGAGCCATTTGTCCATGGGAATACTGTCACTGTCCTGCCCATCATTCAACAATTCATCTTTTTTTTTTTTGTCGTGATGGCTTCTGAGACCAGCCACTCCCTTTCTTCATCTACAGGGAGTGATATTACAGACCGTGACATTTTGGATTCTTGGTAGTAAAGCTGCTTGGTAAGGAAATAGAGGCAGTTCATCAGTCACAGTTACAGTCTTGGATTGTCAGTTGGCACAGTTGAGCTAGCTAGATTGCTTACCATAGCTCATTTCTCTTCTATCAAATTTCAACCGAAAAAGGAGAAAACAGAGATGTTGCCTGCCTACTGCTGAGGGGACTTGGAGAGTTGTAGGTGCAAGGCCTCATCAAAGATGCTAAAGCAAGTATTGAAAAGAGACACTTTGAAGGCCACTTAGAGCATTTTCACATGTCATTTATGATCGACCTATTGGCGTGGGATGTTACATCTGGTGCAAGATCAAAATGCAAATGTTGTTGGGCAACTGTTTCGCTTGTGACATTTGTGATTATGTAAGCTACACACCTAGAAACACACTGATCCCCTCCAGGGACAAGCAATCAGGGTATTCTTACCCACTGTAACTGTAGGGGTTTTGAGAAAAGGACACATTCATGTTTATTAAAGTTGATTATTTTCTCCAGAGGCATCTCAGACCTGGTTTCCCTATTTCTTCAGCCTCTGTCTTCTTCAGCACATCAGTTACCAAGGTACTTTTGTTCCTTCTCACTACAGATTTTCACACTTGAACGCAAAATGAAAGGTCAACTCATAACGATGCTTTCCCAACAAGTCTTTACATTTATCCTCCTCCTCAAAGTGATGCACATGTATGTATATAAGGGATTCCCTTGTAAATTTACCCAACAAAGTTGCCAAATGGCATGCAATTAAATGTCTACATATGGAAGAGGGTTGTAATGACAACCATAGTGCTTGGCTATGAAGCAAAACCACACATTCAAATGGACTGTACACATCCATTAAACATTGTTTACCGTGTGAGCAAAGACATTAAGAAAGATTGTTGCCATTTATGTACATTGACACTGTATTCTTTCAAGGAAAGGGGAACCAGAGCACAGAAAGTGCAAGTGCCATAAAACACTGAAGTGTTTGAATGTGATGGCATATGGACAACAATGCCATCCTTCGACATAAGCAAATAATAAGAGGACTCACTTCTATCCTCCACAAAACAAATTTACAGCTATTCCAAACTGCCAGTCTTGCAACATGTACAACAGGTGAGCCACATTAAATGGTAATGCACGCTCTTCTTACATTGCAATCCTTCCATGTACGCTGAAAAGTTTGTCTCACAATATGTACTTTCACTGAATTCCACCAAACAGTTGTTTTTGACAAAGCAATGTTTCAGGGAGGTTAGGTCCATCCTTTCCTTCGTCCAGCAGAAGTGTCTTATACTCCAAATTCAGTCTTTCTTATACATACATCTGGTGCATGAATTCTATGAGGTCATTGTGTATGGGGTGAGGTGTTACTGTGCAAAAGGTTTTTGTATGACATTAAAGAACAACCCTAAGAATGATTTACAATGTTGCTGTTATATTCCCTAGTGAATGTGTGCTATAACAGAACTAGTCAGGGTGTGCTCAATTCATTACCAGTTTCTATTTATGGTTTTTTTTCCTTCATCTTGTGCAACAGTATTGAGAAGGCTTCTTTCACCTTCCTTGTGTACTAGTACTTTCTATCCTCATGGTCAACTGCAGTTATCTTGCTTCATTCCATGCCAATCTATTGTATTCTAGTAAAGCATGTACTACTGCTGATACTTCAGGATGGCCATTTCCAGTACCCACTATATATTCCTTTGACTTCATACTGGTTGTTCTGTGTGTTTTGTCCACGTTTTTTTCTCACACAGTTGTTGATGCAAATTACTACTCATTGGTCAGCAGGGTGTGTATAATCTTTGGCACTGTGTAGTAACAACCATTTCCATGTACTGGTGAAGTTGAAGCACAAGCCACTTTTGCCCAACGAAGGGAAAGATAACCCTTCTGAAATGTCCCTTGTCATGAACCAATCTAGTGTTTGATGTGTTTGTGGTAGTGATTTAGTATTTGGATGTTCTTGCCATGTGAATCAGTCTAGTATTACGTGTAGGTTCTTACGATAAAATGGAAATCTCCTATTTGTACATTGTCCTATACGGTAAACTTGAACCAATCTCCGTCTTTGTACCCTTAAGGTAACAACGCACATTTGTAGACAGCTCTCGGTTGTATCCACGGTGCTCGACTACTCAGGGTTTCACCGCTTCCTGCTATCTCTCTATCCTTCTCTTATATCTCAGATCTTTTTTCTTATGTCATATCTCGTCGCTCTTCTTATGATGTACTTATTACTCTGTCACTGGCTTGCTCTACGTGGAGAACAGAAAAGGAATTGTTTTTACTATTACTACTATGGATGTCAGCGTTGCTAGTCTATATAACATTATAGGAATTCAGGAAATTAAGCTCTCTCCTACATTACTTTGTCCCAAAAAAGTGTTTGCTGGAGCTCAGTGGGAGTACAACTTGTTATATACAAGGGAGATTTACTGTCAAAAAAGAGGGCGAAAAAAGAGACAAGAACGACAAGTATTACACTATGTCTAAGTGTTTCAACTTGTCCTTTATTGTCGTAGGAGGTTCCATTTGTCTTCGTCGATGCTTTGTATGAGCAGTCTGTTCCATTCTTCGTTCGACAGCGCTTCCTTTCTCAGCGATCTGACAACAGGAGATACGACCCCAAATTAACCTCACACATTTACTCAAGGAACACATGTTACGTTAATTACATTACCCTATTCAAGTAAGGTGGTTGCTGCAGCAAAAGACGCACTATTGCCTCTCGTTGTCGATGCTTGTACCAATTTTTCCACTGGTTTCCAGAGATCTTCCTCACTTTTCGATTAACACTGGTAGCGCATACACAGCAGTGACACAACAGCAAGAACAACGATGCCTGGAATATACCACGCTTCCAAAAAGGAATCTTCACTCAACCTACCCAGTCCATTGATTTCCTGGATACGATCGTCGGAAAAGCCTTAACGTGAAAAACATTCCAAAATGCTTGGCCTCTTCGTCAACAAGCTAACACGCACAGAAACATTGTAGGTGCTGGCCTTTCCTCTCGGTTATGGCAGCCAAAAATCATATCAACAAACCTATAGCTATAATTCTGAGACGAATCCCGGTACGCGGTATACCATCGTATACTATTGTATGCCATGGTATACCATGGTATTTACCGGGATTCGGCTTCGATCGATACCACTTCATCGATGGGGACCAAATTAAGGAGGTTACCTACAGTGTATTACGGAAAACAATCAACAAGTGGCGTCCGCATGGAGCCATCGCAGGTCATATGGTTTAAAATTGTTTTGTGCTGACCGTTTTATGTTTGCTTTGGCTAAATCATCTTGATCTGTTGTTCAGAGTTCCTGTTGTTGTTATTGCTTTTGCTGTCATTCTCTTTTTTTTCTTGGTTTGGGAGAACTCCATGATTAGCAGCTCTGATGCTGGGCAATCCTTTAAAATTGTTCAATAATAATAATAATAATAATAATAATAATAATAATAATAATAATAATAATAATAATAATAATAATAATAATAAT
>JAOWAW010103204.1:0-26663 GCA_028565695.1 Nicola tetela
TGAACTTTGCGGGAGCATCGTTCTCTGGCTGTGCTTTTAATTTTTCCTCTCCCCTCCAAGCGTTTTCTGTTTTCACCAAAATACAGACAGGTCTTCTCTCTGTTCTTAACGCCTCTTCTTGTTTGCAGCTGTGTAGCATGCGACAGCATGTACATATAGATGTACAGTACATGTACAAATGTTGCTGATCTGTTCTTCACTGACTAGTATGCAAGTGTACAAGCGTACAGTCTAAACTATGCAGTATAAGTACATGATATACAGTACGTCTGGCCTGCGTTGGTGCATACGGGAAGCGCAATCCAACATGAATACGCGGGCAGGACTTGCGACCATCCAGGCCCAAGTTGGCCCAAGTGTCTACGGCGCTCGGGCCTGAATTCCGCGGTCCTGCCCTCGTATTCATGTTGGATTGTGTATTTATTGTCGAATGTAGCGCCCGGTGCTGCATGTGCATGGAGTAGTACTATGACGTCGACGTCCATCAATTCAAAAGTGCATCAGACATCAACCAAACCAAAGATTTCAGTTGCCTATATTTCATACGTGGACATCACACCCACCCAAACTTACGCAGATCGATTTCAATCCAGGTCAACCATCAGAATCCATCTACGTCAGTCACCTAAGGGGGAGATCCGCTAAAGGCAATTGAGAGTCTGGGGTTCACAAAATCAGCCTCAGGTGCGGCTTAGGCAGACTAGAGTGCAAGTTTTGTGGGCAACGCAGACAAGCCACAATCTACCTTGAGGAAATTAAATTGTTTCCCGCAATCAAACAAGGTCGGGTGGGTGATCTACAAAAATTTGCTGACCTTATTGATGTTGCCGTGGTCAACCTGAAGGATATTTGGAAGGAACATGACCTAGTAGATAGGGTATTGTATACAAAGTTACGATCCTAAGTCAATGTCGCTATGGTAACCCAATTTAATAGTTGGATAATGAATAATGGCAAGCCAGCACATATGGAATCACTGCTGGAGTGGTTAACCGGAAGAGTTTGCAGAGACGGCCACTGAAACAATGGAAAGAATTGGCAGCTTGGTTAAGAGGCTCACAGCAACAACACGATCCAACTGTGAACAAACATCTTGCAGTCGACTGACAGCAGTTTTAGTGTAACAAACAAGCGAGGTGACAATGGGAATTGTCCAAAACGCCAGCAGAGTCACACAATTTGGTCTTGCCCTTGCAGAGTTTACTGAGGACAATCAGTGAACCAATGATGGGTAACTGCTAAGAAGTACAGGCTGTGTTTTCGCTGTTGAGCTTTGCTCAAGACACGATGGGTAAGGCTGTCCTCGAACCAGGCAGTGTGGTATCAATGCCTGCTTGGATAACCACAACCGACTTTTGCACGGGTAAACACTGATGCACGCAAATGGGGAAAATGGGTAGCGCAATACGAAGGAAACTATGGTGTCAACCTCTAATGAGAAGACGGATAAAGTCAACCTCTCATGGTTCCAAAGCTGTAGAGGAAGAAAGTGACATAAACGTGCACAGTGAGGCACTCACCTTAGCAGCATGTACATGTATGTCAAAATCAGGCATGCTAAGTCTATAAACCGTACCAGTGATTTTGTGAACGATGAATGCAAGAGGGTTTGTATCAATGCTATGTTGGATGATGGCAGCTTATAATCCTTTATCAGTGGGTCAGTTGCAGCAGAGCTTGGCTGGAAGGTCCAAAGGAGAGTATTGGTGTCAATGTCTTGAATGGTGAAATATCAGTGTTTGAGGCCATGCCGGTCAAGTAGGAGCTACACAGTGTGGATGGAAGGGTAAAGATGACAGTTTCATTACTTACTACTGACTGAGTTTCGGGTAACTTGCGGCTGATTGATTGGAAGCATAATTGAAGTTAAAGGCCTCATCTAAAAGGCATTTCATTTCCAGAATTTGGTCCAAAGCCTGTGATTGTACATGTTGTTCTTATCAGGATCGATTAAGTCGATCTTCATTCCTCGCAGAGAGACAAACGAGGTGGTCCAAGAGAAGTGCATGCATGACTGGCTCCTCTTGGGTGGACATGCATGCCTTGCATCAGCAATTTCTGTCAATCATGTCAGTCAGCTTACTGACAATGTACAGTCATTCCCCATCAACAACATCAATTACCAAATTGACATTGCAAGTGTTCTCCGACAGTTTTGGGAGCTTGATGAGGTACTTGCTCACCCCATTTGGCACTGACAGCGGATGAAAAGATGGCAGTGGAAAAGGTGAGCAAGTCACTTGAGCAAGTTGATGGTAGTAACAAGTTGCAATGCCTTGGGTAGAGGAAGAGCAACTAGATCTGCCATGCAACTTGTCAATGGCTGAAAGGCACTTGATCAACACAGAAAGAAAGATCTTGAAAGATCCAGAGCTTGCGAATGCATATTCCTCAGGCATCAAAAAGCACATCGAGATGGATAATGTCCTGAAAAGAGCCACCAGGTGAAGTGCTGATATCAACAAAGAGTTGGTTCCTCCCCCATTTTGCCATTTTAAACCCCACAAGACTACTATGAAATGTCGAATCATCTTCGATGCTTCAGAAAAGCATGCTGGTGTTAGCCTCAACGGTGACATTCTGACTGGTCCCATGTTAGGGCAGAGTCTGGTGAAGGTCCTTCTTTGTTTTCTGTCAAAACCAGTTGCCTTTGTGTGATATTGCAAAGATGTATTTACAGATTCAATTGGCTCCTGGTGATCATCAAGAACATTGTTTCTTTTACGGAGAGGCCTAGATCAATACGTACAGAGAGGCCTGGATCAATACGGAGAGGCCTGGATCAATATGTACGGAGAGGCCTGGATCAATACGGAGAGGCCTGGATCAACCACAACCGCCAGACCTGTATTAATATACTCATGTTGTTTTTCGTTTTTTGGTGTCAACACATTGCCATTCCTGGCACAGTTCATGATGCAGGAACATTCTTGGCATCATGTAGATCAGTTTCCAGTGCCTGCTGAGATAGTGCTCAGCTCAGCCTATATGGATGACTCACTGGTGTCAGCTGAGGCAAAAGCACAAGCCATCAAAACGTACCAGCAGTTGACAAAGTTATGGGTTCAAGATTGGTAGAGGCATGAAGCTGTGTGGTTCTAATCAATGTTGTTAGTATCCCTCATCTTGAGCTCTTAGCTTCTGTTCTGGGATCCCATCTGATTGTTCAGGTGCTCACAGCACTGATCTTGCTCAAATCATCAGCGGCTCTCCGGTCAGACAGAATGAATGTTCTCTTCCGGGTACGAAGTTGTAGCAGGCCGCTCAAGAATTTTGTGGCAAATCACATCAGTGAGAAACAGAGCCTAACTGAGCCAGAATTATGCAGGCATGTACCACCCAAAAGGAACCCTGCGGACCTTCTGTCCAGAGGCTGCAAGGTCAACAATCTGGTATGAAGCAAATTGTGGTGGCATAGTCCTAAGTTCCTGGCAGCTGACCCATTGGAATGGCCGATCAACCATGCTGAACAATCAGAAACTGTTACCTTGGTGGAGAAATCAGTATTCAAGCTAGTTTCTACGCACAGTGATACCTGTGATGGATACATCATCGTGGCAGCTTCTCGATATGAGAAGAAAAGCTATTACAACTGAGTATAGGTTGCATCCCCGCCAGTTCTCAAGCTGGTCAAGGTTGAAGTGGGTACAAGCTTCTGAGATCCACTTTGCCAATAACTGCAAGATCATGGCAGAAGGAATGTCAAAGGGGAGAGTTGACAGTGGAAATGTTAAATGACTCCAAGCTGTTACTGCTAAAGAAGGCTCACAGTACTGACTATTCAGCTGAAGTCAAGGTCTTAAAGGCTAGTAAGCCACTGCCATTTGACAGCAAGATGTCGGCGCTCTCTTGGACTTAAGATGCAGGTGGTCTCCTTCACTGGTCCAGATGACTGACTTTTGTTGACAAATTGCCGTTCGACACACAAGACCCGAAATTTCTTGCCTGTGGAGCTTTGGTAATGAATTCGAAGCTCATTGTTCGCCAATTTCATGAGGCTAGTAACCATTGAGCAGGAGTGACCCACATTTACAATGAACTGATGACAAGACTCTGGATTCCATTGGTTGATACATGGTGAAGGAGTTCGAGATTGTGAATGTGATTGTGCAATGTGCTGCTCAAAACATGATCAAAACTTGATCATGTTTTGAGTATTGCCTCCGTGGAGCCACTGATGAGCCAGAAAGAATGCCACTATGGTTCAAACAACAACTTTTACGGGTCATGAAGCAATTAATTAACACATGGCAAACTCCTGCTGCTGTCTTAGCAGTGGCTTCAACAATGTGGTGGTCTACTCACTACATGCAGAAATTGCTATCTCCTACAAATATTACATGAACTCTTCTCTTACCTAATCTTTCAGGACGGTGCTTTGCTTGTGTTAACAAGCTGCTGTAAAATGCGTTAGAACCATAAGCAAAATCAGACTAGATGATAGAAACATATTACAACCCGTTGCCTGTGTTGTTAGTTGTCTTCTGAGGCAACGTAAAATAATTTTTTTGGTGTACCATTTTGTTCACATGTAGAATATGGCCTGCAAAGAGCTACAACACCTGTCACCAGGAACAGCACTTGAAACTGCTGGGTGCTTGATGAATCGAAACAGCATTCAAAATTGATCAATATTTTTAAAGAAGACTCGATACAGGGATTACTTTTGGCAGTACACAATGGTGCTAAAGCCTCAATTTAATGCTTGTCTTTAGTGCCAGGACTAATTTAACAAGCCTAAATGAACTCAGTGATATTTTGAAACGTTCCATTCAATTAGAAGGTTGGCGGATGAAACAGACAATTTTTGCTGTCTCTATATAGCCTGCTTTGGGTTTTTAAATGTTAACGTTTTTGCAGGGACCACAAGTGACACTTGTGAAATGCTTAAGCTTTCTTATTTTGAGATTCTCCATTAGGCACCTCATTTAGCTGGCTTCTTAAGGGTGGTTTTACTGGCCGTCCTATTTCAGCAACCAGGTAGAAATGTCCATTTGTTGAAAGACCTTGGCTGAAACAAATGAAAGCTCAAATCTGTATCGAATGAACATTACTACGGCTGAGATATACATGTACATGTATATGGGTAAAAACAAACTTTAACTTGTTACTGTGTATTTGATATCCAATGTATCAATCTTTCCTTCTCTGTGGCTAACAATATGATACTACAGATTTCTAAAATTCCACAACAAACTTATTAAATCAAGTAATTTCAGACTTTCATCATTTTTTACTTCATCCTCCCTGCATTTCTTGCTATCACAAGCCTTTGGGAAGGAGACCAAAAAGCCACCCTTTGTGGTACTGTTTTTGATCTCAGTTGACAGAGAGCCTCTGTAGAAAATGTGAAGTTGATGCGGTAAGAAACGGCTGAACTATGTTGAGTTGAAATTTATGAAACACCGTTTTGAGCAAATAGGGTTTAAGCGTATCTCACAATGCAGAGGGAGACTTCAAATTTGCAGCTTTAACTCTCCCTTGGCTCACATAAAAAAATCGTCGGTTTCTGCTCAGCTGAAAGCTCAGCCCAGAAGGCAAGGCTCATGACTCTACAAGTTCGCTGGGTAGATAATACCAGAAGCAGGCTTTTTTAAGATTTAGCTAAATCAGAGCTCAAAAATCAGAAGACGCCATAGACTGAAAAGTACAGACTCAACTACAAAGTGCTTTGTGCGGGCAAAATACAGCTTTATTGGCCATGTAAGAAAACCGATGGCTAGGCAGTATTTTTGACTTCTTCGTAGCCACGCATGCAGCCTCTGAAAGAGGTACAGCCGTCAACATATCAGCCCTGCTCCTTTCGCAAGTTAACTTCCAATAGGAAAAAGCAATGCACACAATACGCAGGGCGTAGGAATCAGTAATGTTTGGCGGTATGATTGATGTGAAGGTCCAAACAAACACCAGAACTGCATCTTTGGTAGAAGCAGCCATTAGAAAATGAAAAAAAACCTCGTAAAGCCTACATGAGCAAGAATTAGGCCATCTTCTGATATCTTTAGCTGCTCGACGTTCATGTCATTACGTCACTGTATTTCAGCTAGACATACTAATATTCACATGTGTTAACGATCGCGAAAGTCGCTACGTATAGGAGATTAATATACAATCGTGTACAACGGGAATGGCTCCACTTGTGAAGTTCTATCCTCAACTGTCGGTGCCAGATTTGAAGAGCAGAAATCCGAACTGATGCACGTCAAAGTAGATGTAGTTCTTTGCCATATGACTTACAAAGGCGCTGAAATTTCGGCCCACTATACAGTGCCAGGTCGGTTGATATTTCTTGTCGAACTGCGACTTAATGAATGAAGCTATCTCCTTCTCCAACTCGAGCTTCTCTAGAGCTTCAATGGCGCAGGACAAAGCGAAGTCCTTCTTCTCGTCCGACATGTCGATCTTGCGAATGATGACGCTTTTCAGCAAGGATTTTCTCTCCAAGAGCATCGCCATTGTGCCGCTAACCTCCACCGTCAACCCTTCGACTAATTTACTCGGAGTTGATCCCCGTCCTCTGTAGGTTACTACGCAAAGACTTCTTCCCTCATAGACAATACAGGTTGTTATACCCGTGTTCCTAATGACGTTGACCGGCAAGTGTAGGATAGCTGACAATATTGCTGAAATTCTTCCATGATGTGGCACTACAGAGCGTGCAGGCCGGGTTCTGCGGCAAAGCTAACCAGCACTAGCCAGGTGAAACGTCTTCTGGTGGAGAGCTAAAAGGCGTAAATCTGCAGTGAAAAGATGTGTGAAAACCGCCGTATAGAGAGGCAGCAGTCTATGGCCGAACACCCGCGTTCCTCAACAGGACGCTTCTCCGGTTGTCATAGAGGTTCATCGTTAGTTACACGAACAGACAGCTACTACTGAGCCCCGTACGATTATACACTTCACTGCCACAGGGGCCTACGGAAGACGATGACCAGTTAGTCATTAGCAGTATTGCAGGCTAACTCTCTTGGATCATATTCTCAACCAAGCCAAGGGAAACAGCAAAATAACAGTTCTTCGTAAGGTTAATTTCCCATATTTTAGTTTTCATGGCAATAAAAAATGAAGACATCCCTAGCTGTTCAAATAAATCGGTTGAAACAAAAATCAGTGCAATGTCAAAACAGTCCTTCTGAAACATGACAAGATACTGCCTAAACACTTGCGGGGCAGGAATAATGCGTTTCAGAAACAGAACTAAAGTTCGTCCATTCTTCAAGACGGGGCAGTTCATTTCCGGCCTCCATGTTTGAAGAGCACCAGGAAGCGTTGAGGATGGTCGCTTTCGTCGAACGTCATGTGGATACATGTCTTCTGGTCGTGACTGAGGAAGGAGCCGAAGTGAGTTCCGACGATGCAGTGCCAAGTTGGCTTATACTTCTTGTCGAATTCTCGCTTGATGTGGCACGCGACTTGGTTGTCGATGTGATACTTCTCCAGCGCTTCTTTCGCGCACTCCACGGCTATTTGCTGCATTTCGCCCGGCATGTCCGTGTATTGGATGACGATCTTTTCCAGATCGGTGAAATCTTCTGCAATCTCCGCAGACCCTACCCCCGGTGGCTCCGGTTCTTCTACAACGACCTCCACGGAGTCTTCGCAAGGCGGCATTACCTTAGACACAGCCGTCGAGATCGCTGGTTTTTCCTCCGCTGATGTGACGATAGTTTCCGCCTTCCCGGCGGGATGGACCCCTGGAAGAGTTTTTGCCGTACGCTTAGTCTGGCCAGCTTTCCCTTTAGAAATACCTTGGTTAGGCTGCGCCTTTCCTCCAGCGGATTTAAATTTTCCGCCAACCACATTCGCCATTAAGCAAGTATATTTCGTCTAATGTTCTGAGAGAAGGTCAACAATCTCCAAACCTTTCTTGTAGTCTCTGTTAAACCTCTCCTTGTTTAATTCTTCTATTCTTTTAAACAACTCGACAGGGTGGCGGTAGCTCAGTACCACTTATTGAGCAGTAGTAGACGGCAAAGCGTCGCCAAGGTACTGACATGATAGTGGATCCTGCAGAGCCGTTCATTCACCACCGTTCGCTTTCATCAGTAGCAGACGAATAGGGGCGCATTCGCTCCAGTCTGTCATAGCTCCGCTAACTTGGCCACCTAGTAGAGGCACAACATAGCATTATAATTGCCCTGCATGATAACGCTTGCGGCTTCTACACCGTTAATGGCGTAGCCAAAGCAAAACTGGTTAGCAACAGTCTCGCTTTGTTCTTTCATATCATCATATGCATCAGCAGCGGCTCAACATGTTTACCATCATCAGGGTAAAGGGAACGAATTAGTAAAATACAACAGGCTAGCCTCCTCACCGGCTGGTCATCTGAACAGTCGTTTAAAAGAAATACATGACTGGCCTTTGCTACAGTGATCATGCATGCTCCTGCTCCCAGACACATCCAGTTTAAATGAACAGGGCTACTCCAGGTGGTGAAGAATAAGAGATAAAGATTAAGAAATAAAGATTGGTTCATGATTTTCCGGGCAAGAGTGGTCTTCCGCTACTCTATGATTCTGATTCTGTTGGCTTGTCAAAGGAAAAAACTTCATACTAAAAATAAAGTTTAGGCCTGGCAAGGGAACACTAAAACATGTACAGCCGGTGAATGGCGAAATGGTCGTCCAGCACCAACACCTGAGTATGATTCAGCAATTGTTAAAAGTCCTCTCCCGCCATGGCGGACCGCAATTATAATATTATAGCGATTTCGGACCCGAATATAGCGAACCACTGGAAAAACTGAGCGAAGATAAAGGAGGTTTTGCGGCTGTTTTTTATTCCCTAGCAGAAAATTGCTGGAAAATTTGTTTCTACGTAGCTGTCAAGTTGTAACTTAATCTCACTTTAGTCAAAATAAAAAAAGAAAAAACACAAGATTTATAAAACATGTGAAACAGCAAGGTCCACCACTTGCATACCGCCACCGACTCTCGATCGCGGCTGGCGCTTGCCAGCCATGCGCCTCGTGCGCGGCCGTTTTTTTTGCTGTTGCTAAGTAACAATGTAAGAAACTATTTTTCTGCAGTTATACTTTGCCGGTGTTCTTATCGCCTATGATTCTGCATGCGAGGGAAAATGTGCTGTCATTCTTCTGGGCGGCATCTGGATTTCTATCCTTTCAATCCAGCAGCTCACCGACAGATTTTTTACGTGTTTCTTATTATGTCGTTTATGCCCAGGCACTGCTGGGGTGAACATTTAGCTTCTCTCGCAATGATCTCTCGCTATCGTGGGCAGAGCGCAGTACAGTCTGATGACATCACCTTTGTCGTTGACAAAAATAATATTGGCTTCGTGGACTCACGTTTATTTCAATGCACTACAAAGAGTGAGCCAACCAAGAAAGTCAACACAATATTTATACACGTATATATCCTGACAAAAACCCAAGTCCACCTGATGAGCACAAATTAACTTGCAGGTTCAGGTTCACCTGCCATAATGTCTAGGTTCACCTGACAACATATATCCCACAGTGATTGAAATTAAAGTTAACAAGTAAGGGCGCATATGTTTTCACGTGCATTGGCCAATATCAATTTTTCAGCTACTGGTACATCAAAATCGAGAATCTTCAGCCCCGACGTACCTCAGAATTGAGTGAAAGTGGGCATTTCACGTCACAACCCTTTACCCATGCACCATCCGCAAATCACAACCCTTTACGCACGCACTTCAAGGTTGTGGCAAGGCTGCGAGAAAGAGATTCACCATTCATACAAGTTATTGTACCCAAATAATTCAAATTGTGCAGGGTACCTGATGTATTGCAGTCTTTGTGATGACTGATAGCCACCTATAAAACCAATATTGTTTACCATGCAAAACCATGACAACATCTACTAACGATACTGGATAGCTCATGCAAGTTAGACATATCGAAGATGTTCAGATCAGTACGTGGTATACGTAACGTTGAGAACTTTTCATGCCGCAGGTTTAAGAATGTTTCTGTACTGAGTATCTAACGTACTATATGTTACAAGTGGCACTTGTAAGAGCACTAACTATACCAAGTACTCTGTTTCTAACACCGTGCATCCCGGTAGATAGAGTCGAACCTGACCTTGCGGACACCTGAGAAACACGGAAATTTGTAAAATGCGGACAGCTTGTTAATGTCCCTTCGATTTTGTACATGCGCGCGGACACTTGGAAATGCTGTCACCTGCAGCTGTGAATTGCGCAATGCGGGCACGGCGAGTAGAGGTAGGCCTACTGTTTTGCACTGATTTGAACCTGACAAATGCGGATACTTCCATACCGTGCGTATGACAGGATTGTACTTATACAAGGCTAGAATGTAAATTCAGTCAAACTGTGCGTTGTGTAGAACTACATGACAGCAAATGTGTACAGTGTAGCGTACTAAGAACAGAAGTGTGTCAGTGACTTTTTCTACTGTTATATTTCTGGAGTGCACCTGAGAGAAAAGGACACTTCTGAAATGCGGACATTTCGAATTCGTCCCAGTCTGTTGAGTGTCTGAAATTCCCAGGCTTGACTGTACTCGATACGTGTTACGCACTCACGTCCTCGTGCAGTAATCACACTAAACTTTTCAGCATTCTGGCATTAGTTACATGGATTCCGGAAAGTACCCTAGTGCGCAATACGCCAAACACTGATCGACAAATGAACGAGCCTATTTACAGCTGTTGTACTATTTCGTTTCGCCGTTTGTGCTTGCAGATGGTACGAACCGTCCCTTGGGCATTCATGCTTGCTGAGGTGAAGACAAGTCTTTTCTGACACGATCGCGAACTGGGATATTTACAAGTCTTGAGTACTTATTGGTTGATCTACGGCCTACAATGCCACGGAGGAAACTAGCTCGACCGCTGCCCGCCATTGCTCTACATTGAACATTCAAGCATCCTACTGCAAGCGCATAACGATATTCAATGTTGGAAATAGAAGAGGGTTTTTTTGGATGGTTCCCTGGTATAGTGGTTCTTTTCTTCACTACCTCCGTCTTCTTTCTACGAACTCTTAACATGTTTAGAACTAAGTTCTGTTTTCACGACGTGTGCTAAAGGGGGTGGCGTGTATTGTTGCCTGGAAAGGTTTCTTCGGGGCCATTTCAGCCGCAATGTCTTCTCAAAAGCGTTCATCCGAAGACAGCAAGGCGCCATCTGGTTCGAGACTAGGGAAAACCGAGGATGGTGCTGACTTTGCTGCTCGCTTGAGCGACCAGATCATTGGATCATTGGCACGTTACATGACCGTGACTGGAAAGAAGCAAATTTCTCTTGAGTATGACTCGAACGAATCGCTGCTAAACGACAAACTGCCAAACGGGCGACTGCAGTCTCAGCGGGAAGCCGACTTGACGGAAAACCCATTTTACGGATCCCCAGAGCCGCCAATGTTTTTAACGCTGGACGGGACCCGATGGAGTCGGCTAAGCTGTCGATATACAAAAATCAGCTGCAGAATTGCGAATCTGGAACTCATTCAAAGTGTTCTAACAAAAATGTCGAACTGGTGCAGTTTTCGGATTCAAGTCAAATGCAGAACTGCGAAGCCAAGTAAACCCGTGGCATCTTCAAGTCCGAAGTGCGGAGTAGAGAGGTATTCGTGTCGTAGAAAAAAATGCGATATGGTGCCAATCTCCAATCAAAACTGGGATTTCGAAACATCTGTATATTCTGTCTACTCGACTGAGAAAGCTAAGTCTGTGACGCCTTCTATACAGGACTGCGAGTCAGGAAAGTTCTCGGAGTTCTCGGGTAAAAAACGCGAATCGATGGTGCACTTATACCCGAATCAGACTGTTCGATGTGAGAGTGAAAATTACGCCTCGCGCAGCCAGTACATGTCTGACGACAGTTACTCGTGCAAAAGCGGGAGGAAACCAAGCGCCATCTTCCAGACCGATTCTGAGAAACAGCCACTTGGGAAAAGGGAGAAGGGCACTTCGAGACGAGCAGCGGCCGTCTTCGCAATTTTGTCCCTCCTGGCGCTGGTCGCAAGCGCCATTACTCTCGTCATCGCTGCGAAGCTTTTTAAGCTCGAAGGCGAAATCAACTCGTCCAACCGGAACAGGAAGACAGGTGAACGACTAGCCATTAGCTTCTTAGCAGGCTCTGGCCCATCGCGGTCGGGAGATGATACCCTTGCTAATGATTTCCTGGCGCAATTTTTATAACGTTTCATTATGACAAATCGGCAATGTGTAGAGTACTGAATTTCAATCTAACGGACGGCCAAATCTGCAAGCTGAGTTGTTGCATACACAATTTGGGGAAATTCAAGCAAATTTCTGTGAGTAACCACCACTGACCGGTGTCCTATTTGTAAAGTTTGCACATTCGCTTACTTACTTCATTGATATCTCCTTCGTTTCCTATATCAGCATCTCGATACCACGTGATGATACGCTGCACTTTATATGACAGCATAAGGTTATTACATGTATTCCCAAGTACTAGTATAATTACATCAATTGCCTGTGACCAAGTGAAATTTTCTGTTTTTAGCGTCATGTGAGAAACAAAAAGAACTTTCTGAAAAAAGATGCTTTCTCGTGCACAGCTGTCCAGGAACTTAGCAACATCAACAGTAACTTCCGTCAGTTTTTACAGCGCGTGGAGCATCTCGTAATAGCCATCGGCTCCCAGACCAACCAAAAAACACTGCAGTTTGAGGCAGAAAAGCTACCTATCTATGGAACAGAGGAAAACCAGGAACCCTTCAAGTCCAGCAGTAAGTACTGTTAGGTAATTTTTCTTCCTCCGGTGATTTTTGTTAGCATATTCCAATACAATTAAGTGAAGATTTCACAAAAGAAGAGGGCACATTATTATCATGAATTGTTGCTTTCTCTACCTAGGGATTCTAATAGATTATTTTTAACCTGAAAGCTGATGTAACAGTACTTGCAATGCCACAAGTATTTTCCCTAAAATTTCCCTTTTCTTGTGACCTGCTCTTTGGAATGTAGCTGAGAAATCTTGAGAAATTGAAGTTATCCAAGCAACAAAATTAAGCAAATTTGGTATCACTACAAGAAGTCATAATTTCAAACAGCTTTTATAATAAAAACTAGCCATATGTATGTACTGTGGCTAAGTTTGCTTGCAGTGTTGATGTTGAGGGAAGGCGTTGTTGGGTGACTGCCAGGTGCAGGGCAAATGATGGCAACCTATGTGACAATAGCAAATGTGTACTGCTTGTTACAATTACAACATTTACTAGAAATTTGCTCTTTGTAGTGTTCCATAGTACAAGTAACATACGTCTAATTTAACACTCACATTGTTGAAAGGAACTCTTTCCAATGAATGATTGTTTAGTGCAGTGCAATGCTGAGCCATGCCTATATGTATGGACAACAACACACATGTATGCATCCAGTTCAAGATGGAGCTTTATTTAATTTCACTAAAGAATTGGTAAAACATCTTTTTGGTGCACTGGTCTACTTGCATGCTGCTGCGGAATATAAGATAAAATTAATTTTACCATACAACTTAACTGGTTGCTGTTTAGACATCCTTGGTAATGATGGATATATTATTCATCTGTGTGCATAATTAGTGCCTGCTTCTTCCTCGGAGCAAACTGAGAAGAGATGCACTTTGCTGTCAAAATTTTCTGTGTCTAAGGAACAGTAAACCACAGCAATAAAATAAGTGGTTCTTGTATAACAACTTCATGTTGTGCTTTACGTATCTAACACATCTTACTTTTCTTCACCTGGTGTTAGTTTGTGCTGGAGAAGTCATTAAGGAAAGCTGCAAAGCTTACTACAAAGAAGGCTTCAGAAGAAACGGACTCTACTGCTTGAATATGCGTTCATTCACGAATTTGGTGTTGTGTGACATGACAACTGATGGTGGCGGTTGGACAGTTATACAATGGCGCAAAGATGGTTCTGTGAACTTCAGCAAGGACTGGATTAGCTACCGCCATGGGTTCGGCAAGCTGAGTGGTGAGTTTTGGATTGGCAACCATTGATTGCATCTTCTTACGTCGCAAGCCCAGCAGAATGAGCTACGAATCAACTTCAACCACGGCAAGTATGCTAAGTACGGACAATTCTCTGTTGGTGCAGAGCAAGACAACTATCATCTTATGGTTTCTGATTTTGATGGAAATACAAATGACATTCTAAGTTTTCACAACAACACATCATTCAGTACAAAAGATCAAGACAACAGCCCAAGAACATCAAACGGCTGTGCACAAGGGCAAGAACGACAATGGTGGTACAAATCGTGCGGCCTTTGCAATCTCAACGGACAGTATGGAAAGCATGAAAGGGGAGGGATGGGTTGGGACGGGCTAAACTATCTTGCTCTTGTGGAGATGAAGATACGGCCAATAAAATGATGACGACTTTTAAGCCAATTAACAAAAAATGAACATGTTATAAAGACAATTTTGTAATGATGGCAGATCTGACATTGGAGCATAATATTCACAGACAAAACTTTCATCTCTCTGCTCTTTAGTTTGCACTCTTTATTGAAAAGTTACCCTTCATTTAATTTCATTCAAGCCAGTCTGTAAGTGGGTTACAAATTATCTCAAGGTAGCGTTCTTGTCAATTTTGAATATGTTTTTTTCACAAATCAACCAAATATGTACAATTGGTACATGGTTTTAAGTAAGCCTCATCATTAACAGAGAAGTTGAGTACTATAATTACAGCCATTTCTGGTTTGCAGTCCTTTCATTCCTTTCTCTCTAGCCTATGAATCTGCACTGTAATCCTCATTAGTCCAATTTTTGTCTTGCAGCACTTTTGTCAGTTAATCAAGCTAGCCACATTCCTATTCTGTTTTCAATGCAGCCACGAGAATTTGAGAAGAACTTCAAAAGAGTGATCATTTGTTGAACGAAGTGCCATTTTCCCCACATTCTTAAATTCACACCAAAGTGATATTAATATACATACATATACATGAGTGGTCTTTTACTTGAAGTTATGTAACAGGGCACTGGTAAATGTTCTAGTTCAGACACTGAGGCGCGTGTGAAAAGGGTCACGGTCATTTCAATATCAATTATAACTGATATGGTACTCTAACTAAGCTTTCTGCCAGCTCACCTCAGATTGAACAACATCTCAGACCATCCTCTCTATAATGGCTTCGTTATCTGCATCATTAAGTTTTCCCGATATGTCCTGTGGTTTTCAGTGTTTTGTACCTGTCCCTACGGAAATCCGCGGAAAAAGTTCTGCACGGAAATCGACGGAGCAAATCCACTCTTTCTGCGGAAGTTTTGCAAATTCCGTGGATAAAATTTTCTCGCTCCATCGAAAAGAATACTAGTACTATTACAAACAAGGGATAGCGCCCGGCCCTCCGCAGAGCAACAGGTACTGAAAGTCATGCATGCCGTACTCGCATGTCACGCGCCCGCTGGCCCTCGGCCGACGCAATGAGTCGCTCACGCTCTTAGTGATGTTCTACATCTGATTGAAGCCTTCTCTTGCTCGAGCTCCCTCTCCCGCTCATAACTGCTTTAGGCGAGATTCTCGCTCAGACATTTACAGAGGTTGATGGTCAGGCTCAAAATGTATGGTAGAAAGGCGTAAACATATACTACTATATACTACTAGTACTTCAACCGATCCATGCATCTGTTTGTATTGTATGCCATGAACTGAGGTCTACCTTTCCAAATGCATGTACATCGCCAAAGAAAAACCGTTCCGAAGCCGTGTAAAAAAAAGGGAAGAGGAACAATATCTAGACGCCAGGGAGTCCCGAGCCCACTTCTGATTCGATTGCAGCTGTTGCAGTGAGCTCTGAACTTTTGACGGAAAGGGCCGCATGACTCACGCAGGTGGATTTGGTCCGCCAAGTTGCAACGTTTCCAGCATGGCAACACTGCGCTTATTGTACGTAGGTTTGTTTTAGTCGCGTCTTCAAGATTTACATGTTAGCCTGCATGATGAGCATGAGCTCAAGGAACTCTGTCGCTGTAAACACAGTTACAACCTCGCTTGTCCCATCCAAAGCAGCTTAGCTTTGTTGCGACTTGTAACAACCCGGTCCTAGTCCTGTATGCAATGTAGAGCTTCAATGAGTGCTTCAATGTAGACTTTGCGTGGCATTAGGCATCCGCTACATGTAAACCATATGGCCAGCGACGGCTCCATGCGGACGCCACTTGTTAATGACATTGTTGCTCCTTTTCTTGGTTTTTTAGGTATTCATTGTACTCCCAGATGTTTTCACTTGATGAAACCAAGAAAAGTTTCAGTAAACTTATCTAAATCAGAAGTATGATGTATTTTTCTTCTGCTCTAATTTCGGAAATTTAACACCAAAATTTGGGCACATTGAAGGAGCTGCCTTTTGGCATTCATTTATTCTCCGTGCAAGTTGACCGAGAAACAAAAAAAAGCTCTTAGCATAATTGCCTTGGTATGATCGGAAAATTTTGGCGCAGCACAAGTGGCGTCCGTATGGAGCCATCGCTGACCATAAGGTTTACATATGGAGGATGATTAATGCCACGCAAAGTCCACATTGAAGCACTCATTGAAGCTCTACATTGCATACAGGACTAGGACCGGGTTGTTACAAGTTGTAGCAAAGCTAAGTTGCTTTGGTTGGGACAAACGAGGTTGTAATTGTGTTTACAGCGACAGAGTTCCTTGAGCTTATGCGCATTCTCATCATGTAGTCTACCATGTAGATCTTGAAGACGTAACTAAAACAAACCTACGTACACTAAGCGCAGTGCCAGCATGCTGGAATTGTCGCAGCTTAATTGCCATCGCCAGGCCCGTAGGGGTTGAGGAGGACTCCACAAACGATTAATTCTCATCATCAGGCCCGTGGGGCTGAGGAGGGCTCCACAGACGATTAAATCGTTTGTGTGTTTGCGTGTGTGTGTATGTGTCATTAAAGACAGAAAGAAAGAAGGAAAGGAAGAAAGAAAGAAAGAAAGAAAGAAAGAAAGACTAGACTTGAAGAAATCGAGGAAAAACGGAGAGCCACAGCCAGGGATCGAACCGGGGTCTCGGGATTTGCGCTCCCGCGTCATAACCACTAGACCACCGTGGATCTCACCTCTGGTCTGCGGACAACTGCCAATTTTCCTCAGAACATTGACAAAGTACGCGTGTGTGCGTGCGTGCGTGCGCGCGAGCGTGCGTGCGTGCGTGCGTGCGTGTGTGTGTGTGTGTGTGTGTGATGGTCCGTCACGCTGCAATCGTTACTAGCCAGCGCAGCGCTAATCGGGTCTTTTTTTTTCCCGATCAAAATGTATGGTAGGAAGGCGTACATACTTCAACTGAGCCATGCAGCGTAGCTGCAGCTGTTTCTAATGTATGCCATGAACCGAGGTCTATCTTTCTAAATACATCGCCAGAGAAAAATCTTTTTGAAGCCGTGGGAAGGAAAGGAAAGATGAACAAATTCTAGACGCCAGCTAAGCCTCTGAGTGGCCGACTTTGCCTGATTCGTTTTGCACCACCCTAGTCCCTAGTCAAGCTTGCTCCTCAAAATCAAACTAACCCTAACCTCTGCCCGGGCCGACTGTCCCCGAGTCGTTTGCCTATCGATCGGAGCGCTGAACTTTCGAAAATGTTTCCTTTGATATCGATAGTGATACGGAGTCCTGGGCCCACCGCTGATTCGATTGCAGCTGTTGTCATGAGCTCTGAACTTTTGACGGAATGGGCTACATGACTCATGCAGTCGAATGCATGCAGGTGGATTTGGTTCCGTCAAGCTGCAACACTTCCAGTATGCCAACACTGCGCTTAGTGCACTTACAAGTGTAGGTTTGTTTTAGTCGCGTCTTCAAGATCTTCACGGTAGACTGCAGGATGAACATGAGCTCAAGGAACTCTGTCCCTGTAAACGAAATTACAACCTCGTTTGCCCCCTCTTAGCTTTGTTGTAACTTGTAGCAACCCGGTCCTAGTCCTGTATGCAATGTAGAGCTTCAATGAGGGCTGCAATGTTGACTTTGAGAGGCATTAGGCATCCGCTATATGTAAACTTTATAGCCTGCGATAGCCTCATGTGGACGCCGCTTGTTGGCGGAACCAAATCCACCTGCATGCATTCAAATGCGTGAGTCATGTGGCCCTAGCTTTCCGTTAACAGTTCAGAGCTCACGGCAACAGCTGCATTCGAATCAGTGGTGGGCCCGGGAGTCCCTATCGCTATCGATATCAGACAAAAACAATTTCAAAAGTTCGGAGCTCACGGCAACAGCTGCAATCAAATCAGCCGTGGGCCCGGGACTCCCTGGCGTCTAGAATATGTTCCTCTTCCCATTTTTTTTCACACAGCTTCGGAAAGGTTTTTCTCTGGCGATGAATTTAGAAAGGTAGACTTTGGTTCATGGCATACATTACAAACGGCTTCCTCTGCCCTGGACGGCTCGGTTGAAGTATGTACGCCTTCCTACTACACATTTTGATCGGGATAAAAAGACGCGATTAGCGCGCTCTGGCTAGTAACGGTTTCAGTTTGACGGACACAGACACAGACGCAGAAACAGACCGCCCCCCCCCCCCCTCCCCACACACACACACACGAATTAATCGCCTGTGGAGCTCTTCTCAGCCCCTACGGGCCTGACAACGGGAATTAGTTTAGGCATAACAATATCTTTGCCGAAATCAATTAATTGAACGCTGAAAAAAATTCTGAAATTAGAGTATACCTGTCAAGCTGTATGTATCTAACCCTTCACAGACTACCAAATTACTGTTAGTCATGTAGTTTAGTTATGCATGAAGGAGATAAAGTGTACGTTCTGACTAGTTCAGACATTGGACCTTCTATGATTACATTCACAGGTCAATTAATACTTGATAACTCCTCAATAAGGAGATGTACTAGTGAATAAGAAAAAACTCTCACTCGGGTTTCAGCCATACATCCTCACAAATTTAGTTACGACTTAGCACTTTGTCAGAAACAACTCGTTCTTCTCAAGCTCAGTTTTTCTCACGAAATTTATTGCAACGTTTCAGATTCGAAACTGAGGTCTTCATCAGGCTAGGTCTAACTGGTCAACATTACAACTAAGGCAGCTTATAATACAGGATGTGTGAAGAATGCCAGAGTGTAGGGGACAGAAAGCGATAAGGACGTTTGAGTGGTGTGGGTTAACGCTGTGGATGTGGAATGTGTAGAGTGTGGGATCTTGCTTGCGTGAGTGCGTACATTGTCGAGTGTTGTTGTTAAACTATTAGATTTAGCCAAAACTTGCTAAGTTCAAGACCACGGCCTTCGTTCATTGTTTCCTTTCCGATTTCCGCTTTGTGGATGGCCAGCGCTTCTTTTATCCTCCTCCTTGTCCGATCCGTTTCTTTCGCGACGATTAACGGTTCCCAATGCATTTTGTGGTCCTCTTGCATGACGTGCTTAGTCACTTCAGACTGCTCCTCTCGACCATGCGCTAAATGTGCACGGTGCTCTTTGACTCTTTGCTCCGCCGTTCTACCCGTTTCGCCGATGTAGATCTTGGGGCAGTCCATACATCCGAGTGCGTAAACAACTCCCGCGTCTTTTGCCTTCTTCGCCTTATCCTTCGCACTCTTCATCAATTGCCACTTGAGCGATTGCGACCTTGTCACTGCCGTCTTGATGTTGAGTGCTAGAATGCGGCGGATCACTTCCATCTTCGCTTATCATCGCCAACCTATACATGGGCAAATTTCAAGCAACTGCACTGAAGTCGTTCGCAGGAGCCCTCAGAGTCTGGCTCAAATACGTAGATGACATCTGCTCCATCATTAAGCGAAATCTAGTCTCGGCACTGTTAGCGCATCTGAACAGCTAACACCCTGCAACCGTTTCACAGCCGACGAAGAAAAAGACTACACGCTACCCTTCAAGGACGCCAGAGTTCAAAGACCAGACAGTGGCTGTCTACAAACAAGGGTTTACAAAAAATTCACCCAAACCGGAAGATATTTGAGTTACGACTCCAACCATCCGGCCAGTGCAAAAAGATCGGTTTTTCCCAGCTCTGATAGACAGGAAGGAGTACGTTACTCAAGAAGCGGACCAACAAAGAGAACTACAACGCGTTTGTGAGGATCTACTCGAAAACGGATACCCGAGGAAATTCATGAGTCAGCATGAGCAACGCAACCCACGCAGCGTAATACCTCAAGCGCACAACACCAGCACGGAAGCCACAGCTTGTATACCGTACGTTCAAGGACTGACGGAAGCGGCCCGCCGCATATGCATTCTAGCACCGCTTAACCTCAAGACGGTGACAAGGTCGCAATCGCTCAAGTGGCAATTGATGAAGAGTGCGAAGGATAAGATGCCGAAGTCAAAAGACGCTCGAGTTGTTTACATACTCGGATGCATGGACTGCCCCAAGATCTACATCGGCGAAACGGGTAGAACGGGAGGAAAGAGCACAGTGCACATTTAGCGCATGGTCGAGAGGAGCAGTCTGAAGTGACTAAGCACGTCATGCAAGAGGACCACAAAATGCATTGGGAACCGTTAATCGTCGCGAAAGAAACGGATCGGACAAGGAGGAGGATAAAAGAAGCGCTGGCCATCCACAAAGCGGAAATCGGAAAGGGAACAATGTTGTAACAAAAATCGTGAGAAAAACTGAGCTGGAGAAGAGAAGTTCTTCCTGATAACTTTATCCCATTGAGATGTCCTTTTAATGTTAATTAAGCACTTTGTATGCGTTCTGAGGACGGACCATGAAAGGAACTGTTTTCACTTCTAGTGACAATCCCTGGATAATCAAGGCTTTACTAGCAACCGCTAGTACCAGTAGCTCCATAAACACATAATTTATTATTCTTATGGAGGAAGTAATATAAATGTGTCGTCTCTCTCCGACAAACTCTATCATTCGAACCTTTTAATTTTAAGCCCCTGGCCATTCCTTTAAGTCTTTAGTATATACTGCATTCCTGTACTAAGTAATACTAAGGCTCTCCTTTCATTCAAGTTTAGGCTCTGTTCTCAGTGCACGCACGCACACATACAATACGTCTCATGGCCAAACATGAACGCCCTGTACTGTGGCCTTACTACCTAATTCGTGTACCGGAAATTACAGAAGAGAGGTGGTTAATGAATTCCTCAAATGGCATTAACTGTTCATTAAGGGGAAATTAAAAATAGTAATTGTTTCTCGGCCGCTCGCATGTTTTTTTTCCCCAAAATAGGAAGCACAAGGAGAAAAAACTAGCTACCACTGTAGATAGGCTTTTCCGAACGCTAACGCTATCCAGACCAGGCTTTTTTTGAGCTCCAAAGTTCAGGGGGGGGGGGCACATTGTGCCCTCCTATGAAAAATCAACTTTAGCCTGTTCTGAGGCAACGAACCTAGGTTTTTCTGAAAGCTAATCAATATCTGACAGCATCTGAGCAAAAGTTGTTGCCATGGTGATGTTGTAATGACGATTTAAGGTGGATGAAATCACTTTAAAATTAGAACAGTGGTTTCGGGCATAGTGTGTGTAGGCATAGAATATTCTAGGATTTTCTTCAGGAGAAAGCAGCAGGAGCATCCTTTTATGCTTCATTGAGCGAGTTTTGTATGTTTTAGGAGAGAACATGCAGAAATCTCATCAAACCTGCTGGAACTTCATTCAGATGTCCACACACGTTTACGTAAACAAGATTTCATTGGTTGCTATGCAACCTGAGGTGTAACCAGAGGGTCGAAAATGCCTTTTTCGGAAGGGGAATACATATGGGGAAAAGTCAGGGAGCATTGAATTCGAACTTGCTTAGGAAATACACCCCGACTTCTAACCTGGATAGTGCTAAAGTACGCGCAGTGGATCAACAACCTATAAATCAACAAAATTTCGTAAGATATTTAATATCGTAAATAGTCGGGGTGATCTTTTCGTAGGCGATTTAATTTCGTAAATATTCAGTGCTGAGTATGCTGGAGCACGTTTAACGAACAGTAGAGCACTGGACATGCCATACTAGTAATACATGTATAGTGGAGGGCATGTGTCACCTGTGCCTCTACATACAGTACATGTATTCACAGTGTTATAAGCGTGCCCAAACTCGGCATGCTCAGTCTGATACTAGTATACTAGTACTGTATTCCTTCACTGGGAGATAAAATTTCACAAGATACTTCATTTTAGTATATTTTTTGACTCACGAAATTTACGAAATTATATATCTTACGAAATTTTGTTGATTTACAGTAATTGGGGTCGCTAAGGCTCGCCCCACCTTGTGGACTCAACGGCCTATCAAGTGGCGTCCGCATGGAGCCGTCGCAGACCATATGGCTTAAATATAGCGGATGCCTGATGCTACGCAACGTCCACATTGAACCATTCATTAAAGCTCTACATTGCATACAGGACTAGGACTGGGTTGCTACAACTTGCAACAAAGCTAAGCTGCTTTGGTTGAGACAAACGGGGTTGATAATTGTGTTTACAGCGACAGAGTTCCTTAAGCCTATGCTCATCATGCAGTCTACCATGTAGATCTTGAAGACGCGACTCAGATGAAGCACACCTAAGTGCACTAAGCGGCGAGTAAGCGCAGTGTCGGTATGCTGGAAAGCCACCTGCATGCATTCAAGTGCATGAGTCATGTGGCCCTTTCCGTCAAAAGTTCAGAGCTCACGGCAACAGCTGTATTCGAATCAGCGGTGGGCCCGGGATTCTCTATCGCTATCGAGATCAAAGAAAAACAATTTCAAAAGTTCAGAGCTCACGGCAACAGCTGCAATCGAGTCAGCGGTGGGCCTGGGACTCCCTATCGCTATCGAGATCAGAGAAAAACACTTTCAAAAGTTCGGAGCTCACGGCAACAGCTGCAATCGAGTCAGCGGTGGGCCCGGCACTCCCTGGCGTCTAGAATTTGTTCATCTATCCTTTTTTTTTCACACGGCTTCGGAAAGATTTTCTTCTGGCGATGTATTCAGAAAGGTAGACCTCGGTTCATGGCATACATTAGAAACAGCTGCAGCTGCGCTGCACGGCTCAGTTGAAGTATGTACGCCTTCCTACCATGCATTTTGATCGGGAAAAATAGACTCGATTAACGAGCGCTGGCTAGTAACGGTTGCAGCGTACCGGACACACACACAGACACACACACAGACACACACAGACACACACGAATTAATCGTCTGTGGAGCCCTACTCAGCCCCTACGGTCCTGACGACGGTAATTAATCGTCTGTGGAGCCCTCCTTGGCCCCTACTGGCCTGACGACGGCAATTATCGTACGTCGACCGTCGTCGGCCGTCCGCCGTCTGGCATGTATCCACATTGGAAGCTGCTTCCATGTAGGATACAATGCAGCGATTATGCGTAGCATGTACGCAGCATGCATGCTAGGTTGGGCCAAAGACCATATGTACGTGTGGGTCGTGGTAGTCTAGGTGGTCCGCCATGCATGCCTGTGCAGAGATGACAATACCCGGTCAGTCTACATGGTCTGTCATGCGTTCCTGAGCAAACAAACATGTCCGAAACGTTGCATACTCAACCCTGCTGAGTGTGCGGCCAAAGGGCCAAAATCCCAACACAGATAAACATTTCGCCTTCCATGTACTATTCATCTATACGTAACTTGGGTTAAAATTCATGAAAATTTTCTCAAGCTGCATATTCGCTCGCCCCACAATGCCCTGAGCATGCAGTCATACGAGTGTACATCTGACGTAGTGGGCCTAGGAAGACACGTAAGAGACACCCATATGTCACGATGTTGCATCGATACCGGTGCACTGAAGCATGACGTGTTACTCATGTTTCCGCTCCCCCACACTTTCGCACTCAGTCTGTCAGTGCTCTATTACAATTTTTAGACAATGACCGGGTTCTCCTGGAGGTTGGACGATTCGTAAATTTCAGTGGAATGGCAATCTGCGTTGCGACATAGGCTCGAGTACGATCTCGCGCGATATCTGAACAGGTCAACTAAAAGGCCTGCCGTGATAGCTCGAATGCTCAAACGTGACATACCGGTACACGCCATGTACTGGTCCATATAATCCAGAACGCTGCTCAATACACTTCCTGCTGTTCTGAATATTGGTATGCTCCTTTCGGAACTGCTGAATTATTTAGAGTTTGATAATCTATATGTTGTACACCTCTTTTATAGGCTCTGACAATTAATCTATTGCTACATGTACATGTATCTGACGTATGTCATTGCTTTCTGTATGGTGGCTTGTGTAATGCATAATGGCCATAGACCTAGATATAAAAATATTAATATAATATTCTCCCGCCAGCTCCAATTTTTAATTTCCTTCTGGACGAGAAACAACTATTTTTTTTTACTTGTAAGGTCGGCGTCGTCTTAAGGGCAGCAGCCCCTAGTTTGGAAACTTCTTGGAGACCAAAATTCTCCCAGTTTTCCATTACATCAGGAAAAAGACCATCATGAAAGACATTTATTTGTCAAAACAGCGATCGCAATTGGTATTTCTCTCGGGAGAAAATGGCGGTTGAAATGTACATTTTTCAAATTTTTCACGCTCTAGCGGCTTCAAATATTAGCCTATCAAGCTGATTTTTGGTATGTCGGTTTGGGATAGGATGCATTACAAAACAGTACTAAACGCTTTTGAAATTCCCACGGGAACCAGGCAAATTGAGCATAGCCCTTTTCTTTACGTTCTCTATTGGTTTTCATCTTTGTAGTTTGAAAAGTATTTGCTTAATCAAAAATCTGTAGTATTATTTTGTAGCCAGAACACTCCAGCTGCTCTGTGGAAAATTTGAAAGAGATCCGTTCTCTTTAGACTGAGTTTTGGCCGTAAGAAATCGAGAATCTGCTTCTTCCACGACATCATGCTGGGGAAAGTTCAATCAGAGATACAATTCATCAACTCCAGTGAGATTATTTTATTGACGTTTCGGTCCTCGCACTGGGACCTTCATCAGAAAGACAAGCAGAAATGATTATCAAACAGTATTTTATTGTAGGCGTTGGACAGAAACCAAGGGTCATCGCGCGGGAGCAGAACATGGTGGAAAGAAAGATCCGGGAAGCCTTGGTCATCCACCAGCTACAAAAGAAAAGTCGCGCCATGAATGCCGACGGAGGCATGGCCTTGAGCAAACTGTGGTTGGACTAAGTTTAGAAAGCCTATGCCAGCCAACGAAAAGTAGAGGACGGTCTAACATTAGTGTGTTTTGAATAAGAATAAGGTAACCATAGTTACTTTGTCGCCTTGGTCTTTGCGCGTGAGGTGACGATTAACGTTCGCCGTCGTACTGCCCAACGCCTACTATAAAATACCGAGTGATAATCATTTCTGTTTGTCTTTCTGATGAAGGTCCCGGTACTAGAACCGAAACGTCAATAACGTCAATAAAATAATCTCGCTGGGGTTTGTGAATTGTATCTTTGAGAGAATCTGCTTGTTTGAGAAAACGGGCTTTAAAATTTCGTGCTTTGTAGCCGCCAGCTTCAATGCCCATATGATAGATGACATAAGGCAGGCATCGGCGTGGCCGCAAGAGCAACTTCAAAAGCGACAAGTCCAAGTACGGTGGACTCATCCTCAACAACATCGTTAACCCAGGCAACCAGCTCTGCAGTGAAGAGTGCGTTATGGATGCTGTGACAAAGTACGGGACTTCTCTGAAATTCGACATGTCATCTGATGTTTGCCGGGCTATCGTGAAGATCGAGGACGCGATCGAAGGCTACCATATTAACCAGCGGGGGAAGACTTCCAAAGGCAGTGGCCAACAAAGGGTGGAAATCAACAGGCCTCTCCTGTTTGTCGATCTGAATAAGACGTGCGAAATCTACGATCAAGATGGGAAGCGAGTAGACCCCGAACCGATCAAGCAGCACTCCACCCCTACCGGCTTCATTAAAGTGAAGTGGGTTTATCGAGATCTTTCCACGGATGAAATCTCCTTGAAACTCGTTGTGATGCTCACTAAATTCAAGGAGAAAGAACCCATCAACTTACTCTCTCTTCTAACCGATTCGAATGATGAACTTCTCAAGTGCGAAACCTTCGTTTGATGTCAGTGCTCGCTCGTCACCGATCGAACACCTGCAGACATGGCGCGAGAAGTACGCCCTTTACTATAGCAAGAGCTACTGCTTGCTGGCGAGCCTTTCTTGCTTCTTTCTGCGGTTGCGCTCCAGACACCTCGCTTTCTTCTTCTCGCGATATTCGGCGTCTCCCCAGGATCCCTTTCTCATAATCTCAGCACACCGTGCTTTATGCTTCTCCTTGTTTTTCTCGTACCACTCTCTCCGGTAAGCTCTCTTCCGCTCCCTCCTTGCACATGCAGAGCATCGTGGCCAGCCGAAATAATATTTTTCGATTCGTTCCTTTCTTGCTTTCTTAGTAAAGAGCACTCCTATAAATCGCTTTTCATTTGAGGTCGAGGGGGCAAAACGCCGATACCAAAGCAACGCTAAATCTTAACAGGGATTTGACTGGGAATGCTTAACAGGGATTTTTAACGGTGTTTGACAGCTCTATGCTAACAGGAATTTGAATGAACATTTTGACAGGGTTTGCCTGGGAATGCTTAACAGGGATTTTTAACGGGGTTTGACAGCTCTATGTTAACAGGGATTTGACGGAGCATTTCAACGGGGTTTCACTGAGTGCGCCAGAACCCCCACTTACTACACTACTAAGAAGAAGAAGAAGAAGAAGAAGAAGAAGAAGAAGAAGAAGAAGAAGAAGAAGAAGAAGAAGAAGAAGAAGA
>JAOWAW010103205.1:0-14950 GCA_028565695.1 Nicola tetela
CCCTTGGCCCCCTTCCCTCCCTTCGTCCCTTTCCCTCCTTTTGCCCCCTTCCCGCCCTTGGGCCCCTTCCCCGTTCTTGGGCCCCTCCCCTCCCTTGGTCGTGTTGTCATTACTTGTTCCCCGAAGACCACCTAGCTACTATGGACAGGATATTGGTGGTGAGTCCAGCCTTTCAAATTTTGGCCTGAAAATTCATAGCGAAGCTTCAACTTCCCAGGCAGCGTGGTGAAATCTCCATTCAGACCAACGGTTGTTGTCGTTGTAATTTTATTTTCATTGGCAACATCAGCAGTCGACAAGTGCCTATTATTGAAGACCGTTATCATGTCAAACGTAAAATCCAAAATTATCAGATTAAGACGATCTGATGTAAAAAAACCGTCATTATTTCTTCTTCTTGGTTTATTAATGATGGCTGAAAGTCTGTGCTGAAGTATAAAATAAAAATAACAGCAAAAATAAAAATAAATAAGGTGAAACAGAGAGCTATAGCTGAAGCTCGGGCAAACTTTTATGCACATGTAGGTCATGTACACGAAGGAGGAAGGATTATCAGTGTTTGTAAGGTAGCGTTGAACATGTGCATTGGTAAGTTTGCAAGTTCGCAACTGCTAGGTTGAACTGCGAGTGAGACTTGAGGGACTTTATATCAGATGGTAGTGATGTGAATATTTCTAGCGACTGTGGGATAGCAGAGTCTCTGTATAAATCAGTACGAGCAGTTGGCAAATTTAGCTCTTGTGTGTGACGAAGTTTGTACGGAGTTGTGCTTGGCAGAAAGGACAATTCCTGCAAATGGGTTGGTGCATGCCTGTGGATAAGTTGATGGCTGAGCAGGGCAAGTGCGTATTGCCGCCGGGAAGCAAGTGTTGGTAATTTCACGGCCGCAAGCAGCTCGCTATGGTGAACGGGGCTGAAAAGGTCAAGACCAAGGATCACTCGGGCTGCACGTCGCTGTAGCCGTTCGAGCCAGTCTGACAGCTGTTGTTTGATATTACACCACACAACACAATCATTACTCAAGAACCGGTTAAACATATAATTTTCTAGCAGTTCTATGCAGCGCCCTTCGTGATAGAGGAGAAGCCGCTGACTCGTCACCTGCGTGAGAAACATGACGTTGTGACATGAAAACCACTTCACTGAAGCCGTCTCTAACAGATGGCAACGATGAAAGTTTGGAATTCTTGATCATAGCATGACATATACATAGAACTTCCCCTTCTTTGATAAAACTTGTGTTCGTTATGAGCTACAACGCCTGCAATATACGTATGCCCGGCTACAGCACTCAACGTTACCCGTCCGAGCTAAGAGTGTGCGATCGTGTGCAGTACTGTATCCGACGCAATGCGGGGCAGAATCACGTTACCGATGAAATCGTTCGCGTAACTTATGGCCGTACTTGCATGTTCTCGGGAATAGGTAGTCGACTTGTACAGATAGGTGTTGGAGCTTCTTTCCTTTACAGTTCAACCTTTCAATGTCGCCGCAACTGACAGTGTGGTGGTCAATACTGAACAATATTGTCCGCTTGCATTGTGCAAAGAATGTAATCAAATTGAAGATTGGCTGTTTATAAATGATATTATTATTATCTGTAATACTAATACAAGATTGCGTAAGGCTGCATGCATCATTATCACAGGCATCACATTAAGGGTTTCACTGTATGCCACAGTCACAGACTGGCATTGCAAGCGAATTGGCTTCTGAATTTATTGCACATAGGTAACAAGGAAAGGGCCATTTGGTCTTCAGTATAAAAAGTGCTCTTTCAGGTCAGAATCAAAGGGAGGACGGATGTTCTATCGTTGCTATAGCAACAAAGACGTATATTCATTCCCTCTAGTCTTGTTGTTTATCGTCAACAGCCGCCCCAGACCGTCAGATCTTTCAAGAGGTTACTATACGTACTTCGTTTCCTACATATTGACCAGTGGGCTTTATTGATTTTCTCTGTGTTGCACGTAGATGAAGGTCAGTTTTTCTTCACACGAAGTTTACTTTTCTCTCTGTGACGAGCTACTTATCACAATGCTATTGGATTCAATGATTGTGACTCCTGACTATAATCACTATGTTATTTGTATACATGGAGGTGTAGTCATGTGCATGTATTAGCATTAAGTTGCCATCAGAAAGAGAACTAATTAGTATGACATCACTGAAACTCGGTACCCCATTTGAGGATCGGAGGGATCTAGGACTAACCGCCATTAACCCGAAAACAAATGCACTAGTTCGTCGTCTATCCGGATGACACGTAATTACCATCGCTACAGAATATACATAGCAAGCACCTTAGGATACCATGTGACGCCGTCTTGTCGTCACGGCAACTGACAACATCATGATCACGGACAGTTGCCCCCTCTCCACTAAAGTACATCAACAACATCTCATGATCCCCTTTTCCCATCTACAGAAGACCGAAAAGTTTGTTGGTGTTTGGAGAGCTCCTGTTTGTTGAGTGGAAGTGTCACGGCGGCGAGTGGGGATGGAAAAATGACTGCGTCTTCCTCAAGTGTATGTGCGATTTGCTGTAGAGCTGTGAGAGACGCACGTCTCTTGCCATGTCTTCACAGCTTCTGTAAGAGCTGCCCGGATGATTTGAACATGCGCACAGGACACAATCATAAGGTCGTTTGTCCCATCTGTCGCTTGGCAAGTCGGTTTCCGGAGAACGGAGCATCTGGCCTGCCAAAAGACATTACCCGAGCGGTCGGGCCAGTCCGTGAATGTGACACGTGTAAGGAAGAAGGTGGAGAAGGATTGCCAGAGGTGTGTTGCACAACCTGTAACGTGGCACTCTGCAGAGAACATACTGTTCCACACCTCTTGGCTAACCCTGATCACGCTCTTTAACCTCTTGCCAGTGAGGGCGGGATAATGCCTTCGACGGCTGGAAATTCTGCCGTTCGATGTTGCGAAGAGCACGACCTTCCTCTTCGCTATTACTGCAAACAATGCGATACGGCAGTTTGTGGAGATTGCACAGCTCTCGGTAACCATCACGGGCACAAGCCGATTGTTGCTGTGAAGGATATCGCCAAGGAGCTTCACCAACGTGTTCGAAACAAAACTGACAATCTGAAAAGCACACGTCTTCCGCAGGTACAGAAATCCATTTCTGTTGTCGATAATGTCTCCACTGAGCTTTCCTCGCGCGCTGAGGAAGTCCGAAGTCAAATTCGAGCATCTGGGAAGCGCATCGCCGACACTCTGGACCTGGTCATACAACAAAAACTTGTTGAAGTTGACGACAGTACGTCTGAAAGATTTGAACAGTCAACACGACGAGCTTAAGGGACATGCCAACGACTTGAAGAGCGTTATTACCTTCGGTGAGAAGGTTATGGAGGTGGGGGTGGAGACTGAAGAGGTGTGTGATCTTCTACTAGCGGTTGAAAAGCATGCTGGTGAGCTTGAGGAAGTAGGAGAAGCACAAGAGCCTGTCCAGAACGCTCGTCTGGATTTCGCGAGTGTGTGCGAGGAGGACGTACTTGCAAGGGTCAGTGAGCTTGTGGGTGTCGCGTTTTCATGCCAGGCATCCGCTGCTCGCAGCGTTGTTGAAGGTTCAAACAAGAAGATTTACTTAATAGGTTCAGCGGTGACCTTTGCGATCGTCGCCAAAGACAACAACGGACGAGCGTGGGTAAAGGGAGGCGATGTGATCCGATTGACTATCTACAACTTCCTAACGGCGGTCGAGGACGGCCAAGTGTTGAAGTACTCGACAAGAAGAAGGGGATGTATGAGATCAGCTGTAGGCCGCAACACGTTGGCGACTACTTGCTTGAAGTCTTCATCAACACTACCAAGCTACAACAGCGATTGTTAATCAGCTGCCGCCACGGTCCTCTCACCCTTGACACTGCTGAGTGTCAGCAAGCCAGCACGATTAGTGACGACCAGTTCACTGTAACGCATACTGGAGCACAAGGGTGGTCGTCAGTGCTCGGCAGTCGTGGGATGAAAAGTGGACAACACATGTGGAAAGTGAAGGTCATCAGAGGCACACATATGGCAATATTCCTCGGTGTAGCGGAGAAGCCTGGGCTCACAGCTAAAGAGTCAAACTGGGACTCAACGTACAGCTGGAATTTTTTCGAATGGCCACTTTGGCATAAAGTATATCATGGGCAAGAAGAGTGACAGTATGAGTTCGTGGCAGGTGAATGACGTACTTCAGTTGGAGTTGGATTGTGAGGCGTACACCTTGTCCATGACCAACACACAGTCTGGAGAAAAGGACACCATCACCAACCTTCCAGCCGAAGAACTGTTCCCCTATTTTTGTACTTACTATAAGGGCGATTCCCTTACCTTGCTACAATGAATGCTGATTTCAACCACAAAGTGGACCTTTGCGTAAGATGCAGCAAGACTTTGTCACAACGGTATCAGTGGCATTTTTGAATGATCCTTATTCTCTGTTTAAATTTGGTGGAAGGGCAGCTGTCTTGTCTTTCCTCAGGCATTTTTTGAAGGAAATGTACTTACCCTACAGCTTCTTTCCGTTTAAACTCAAGCACTCCTATATTTGCTCAGTAAAATTAATACTGTTTTCTATGGCATATGCTCCTTCTATTGAGTTCCTATCTGACAATTGCTAGAATCGTTTCAGTGTTAAGTGAGTAATTATTTGCGTCGTGCAACACACATATGGTCATCTCCCTCAACCTTCTTCCTTACACGTGTCACCATGCTAGTTAGCCTTCTTCTTGGTGGCCTGCCTGGCAGCTAACCATTAAATGTCTCTTAACTATGGTTAGCGTTACTTTGTTGGTTTCGTTCGTCGGTCCTCTTCCTCCGGTATACCTCGTTGTCCCACTACATTTCCCTTGTCTAATGTGTGTCCTGTTGGGTCTCTAGTAGTAGGGGTGTTATCGGGATGAAAGCCCTTGCTTACCATGCTGAGTTAGCAAGACCGAGGGATCCAGGTCACTGGTGTCAGTGACCGACCTGTTTATTCCCATCAGTGACATGTAGTCAGTGGTCCTCTCCTCTCCATCAATCCTTCTAGCATTTCTTTCTTCTTAGCTCTGTTCTTGATTATTTCACCTGACACCAGGCGCTAGGTCAGGGAGCGTTCTTTATAATCCTTAAGCATATAATCGCTTCTTTAAATTTGCACGTCTATAGCCACCATCATAATATCATGTTCATCAGTTGTGGAATCCATCTTAAGCCAGTCCCATGTATCTACGTGTGTTTTACTGATTAGAAATGCCTTGGGGAAGGGTGAGAATCTTCTCGTAGTCAGGACTGTCACGTTGATAGTCATCTACGAAGACCTAAACAAGAACTCAGCCTATAATACTACTCCTCTTCAGGCTAAGAAGTCATCTAGAACTGAAGCGGGTTTCTTCCACTCCATAAGCCTCTATTAGTAGCTAGCCACACAAGTTGGCATATACAAGAAAACCACAGACTTTGTGCATGCGTCAGCCGTAAGGCTATATCAACTGCATATCCACAACCGCCTACCGTGACTTATCAGAGAGGGTCTCTGATCTGCTCCATGCTCACACCCGATGGCTTCTTTACTTTCAAATAAAACGGGAAACCACCACTAACACGTCAAGTAATCACCCACCAGGTTCAAGTGTCTCCTAGTGGCAAGTTTGTGATGAGTGCACGGTGGGTACATCCTTGGATGTCCACATCGAATCCCCGCCCCGCCAGAGGTTACAAACCAACGTCTGAAAAAATACTCCTGCCGGATCAGGGCCTGTCTGCCAGGGAAAGATTTCCATGACACCACTCAATGTGAATTGGGACAGTGAACCACAAAAACACACGACTCGATTACACTGAATTGTTCCCTGAACTATTTTTCAATATTGAAAATGAAGCCGTACTTTATGTACTTGTTCCATGCAGAGAATTCCGTTACGCCTTCATGTACCGTCCCAAGTTTATCATGCACGTGTTCAAACAGTTTGTTGGGTTGTGTCATGGGGACATCATTTTGATTCAGGATCCTTGACATTCCGGGAGATACTGACGTAAGCAAGCTCTGCCACACCCTATGCAAACTGCAAAGAACACAAAGATTGCTTTAGAGCTAAAATTAGAACGCCTGTCCTGTGTTACTCGTCCGAGCACAACGTGCCTCCGTGTGTAGTCCCACACTGCAGCGGCAGGGAAACATAAATCCGATTGCTGTCGGATAGGTGAACATGTCCGCACCGTTTCTTCAGCGTGACTGAAAACAGAGTCAATATCCACAACCATTTCCAGCATTAGCTACAGCATCAATTTGAGTGGTACACGTCGGCTCGAGGCAGCTGCAGCTACGAACATAGCGTGCAAACCTGACAGCGTTATTCCGAGTTCGTTAATTGGCGCTGACCTGCACGTAAACATCTCGATCGAGGCGCACCAATTCAGAGAGACAAAATATCCGTCCAGGTATCGCAGTGCGATACTCAATAGCTCTGTGTCTTCTGTCTGCAAAGCTTCGTTCGTAAGACACGAAGGACAAGGCCATTCGAACATTAAGGCCTCTTTACACTCTTCATGGACGAGCTTCCATCTACGCTGGTATAACCAATTTTCTGCCATTTCTCGATACGCTGATCAACTTTCAAAACTTAGCGGACTTGTTGTGACCTTTCGGCTCCCACCATTCAGTACAGTATAAGTAGTACCGGGACCACCCGTCCGACCTATTAGTACATGTATATTGTCGTGAAAGTGCCTCAAACCGTATGTAAGCTGCGGGTGGTATGGGGAGCTTACAGAACATGAGTTTGCCAGCTAGCGAGCGAGAGCGTTTACGGATACGAAAGCGATCTTGCTGCAAGGTGAGAAAACCATTCGTCTTGTGTCCAATCACATTATAAAAAAAAATTGTGTAGCGTTGCTGTCTGATTCTAAATATATCGGTTGTTGGTTTTTGGCGCCATGCCACAGAGCTTTCGGCGTACGGGTACGTGCCGCCAGCTTTCCAGGAGGAGCTTTGACCGGTGGCTATATGTACACTACACGTAGCATAATGGGCTGAAAGACTTTGGACTGTGTTTATAACAATCTGAGTTTTAAGAATCCCTTACAATCTCCAACAAGGTGAGAACTTAGAAGGACACTGAAGACTACTTCAGCAAGGATTGTCTGGGTTCGAGACGAAGCAAACGGGGCAACCACGGGTATCAGCGACTAGTCACTTCATGCGAGCTTTATCGACTTCCGACCATTCCTTTTCCATATTGGCGGACTCAGCTGTAGTTTCAGCCATTGATGAATTTGTTTTATGCTCTCTTCCGAAAAGCACGATCACACCAAGCCACCGACGAAGAGTCTGCCGTTTGCTCGCTCACCGCCTTCTGCACTGCGTTGATGTTACTCCTTAGCCAGGAATTGACGAAAACTGTCGGCAGTCACACATCATAGCAGGCTTCGACTGGGGCCAGACGAAAGTCTGGTACTGTACTTGTTGCTGTGTCGCAGGCCAGAAATAATGTGAAAACGCAATGATTCTGAAGTAAGGTGTAAACTCCAGCTGTGTAATGTTGTGTCGGCTTACTTCGGAAGGTAAGTGAACAAGCCTGGGAAAGAACGTGTCGACTTGACGACCGATATAGAACGCTCAGTCCGGAAACACGGCTGCTTTTAGAGACTTGTGACCCTATGAGGTTTACCTTAGTACTTGAAGGGAATGGATGGAGGATTCCTACAACTTTGCTGGAACACTTTTGTCAGAAATTAACCTCGTCAACTTGGACATTTTGTCCCAGTTGATTCGTTCTTTAATCTCTCTCCCTGATCTCTTTTCAAGTTCTTTCTTTCTGTAATTTCTTTCTTTGCCTGCTTTGCTGTCAGTCGCCTTTGTAGCCCCTGATTTGGCCCTGTTTTTTTATGTAGATATTGAAACCATTGTGCAGCCTTCTCTCCATTTGTCAACTGGTAGCTATGGAGGAGAAGTGTGTGGGTGGGTGTAGGCGTGTTTGTGTCAAAGTACTGATTACCGTAAGTGAGGTAACTAATCGTAAGCGGACAGCAAGAATAGATCAAACCAAACAACAGCCATTTTTGCCAGGCACGCTTCATGTCCGGATATTTAGCTCAATTTCAGCCAGTAACGCTTGAAATACATCTCAGAGGTTTCAAATTCATCACACTCCAGTGATCAAGTGACAAAATTAGTGTCGCCATAGCTACAAGTTGTACATGTATGTACTTTTCCTTTGGCCTCTGCTTAATGCAGATGGGCAAATTCAGCAGGTTAGAGACAAATCAGTGTGACGGGAAGATTATCAACATTATCGTGGACTACACTAGCTTCCTGGGACATCATTCCAAACTTAGCAACTTCAGGTGCAAAGAAGTTTAATTTATCCTCTTTTGGGCATAGCACCACTTGTAGACCAGTGAACAACCACCACCAAAAATCTTAAAATTCGCTGTTTTTGGACCAGTTTTAGGCTTCATGTTTTAGCCGCTGTAGCCCTGCGGTTATTGTTATCCAGGCTTAAAGCTTATACAACTGAAATCCGTACTCTTTTTTTCGCAATTGCTTGTGCAAGAGGCCTGCAAATTTAAGGAATATTTGAAAATACTTGGAAAAATTTCTGGACTACATGTCTACGTAGCACAGTAGTTTATGGTGGCTCAGCTGCAGATGAGACCAACCCGAAGGTAGCAAGAAGCTACAAATGTGCTCCCAAGTGTAAACCATATCAGTCAAAGGACGTCATGAAAGACACCCATTTTTGGAAACAGCAGCAGGAACGTTGCCGCTACGAAGAGGTAATCGTTGTTGATAGCACAAATGCTCAAATTTCAATAAACTTTAAGCTAACACTTCGCCGATAATGGCCTATCCAGCTGACTTTTTGGTACGCCGGTTGTCATGATCAATAGGTCCCATTCAAAAACAGCAGTACAGCTATTCCAAAGTTGTAATCTAGATTTCGCCAAACTGCAAATGAAGCCCTCGGAGTGATTGTTAGTTAGTAGAAATAAATTAAATCACGAGTTCTAGAAAACAACCTAAAACCTCTCTGGGTCTTAGTGTCTTCCAATTTACAAAATACTCGTGTGCAGTCGCCTTACCCGAACGCGTCTTGTTCAGACCTGGGTTCATTGCACGTACGCAAACCATGATTTTGCCATGTAGTTTCACGTTGACTTTTGTCAACATGCCAATCGATGGCACACCTTTCAAAACAGCCGGTGTTTAGTTTTGGTGATCGCTTTGTGAATCGTCTGTAACTAAACATAGAGCTCAAGTGCAACAGGTAACGAGGTCACTCTTTTCTCAAGCTGTTTTCTTTGTCATAATAATCCGGGCCCTCAAACTCTTAAAGAGGTTTTCAACCGTGACAGACGTCGACTGCTTCACTCAAACTTCCTTCCTGACAACTTTCCCGAGCATTCTTTTTTCGTGTATCACAGTGGGCCTTCTGAGTTGATTCCGCAAGCAAGGGTACTTCCGAATGGCCTCCATATTGAAAGCGACCCGGAAATTGAACGTGTGTGGGCGCGTGTATGTGCGTGTAGGTCAGGGTGCCCGCGCGTGTACCGCTATGTGTGTGTAAGTCAGTGTGTGTGCATGTGTAAGTGTGTCTATATGTGCGCGCGACGCGGTGTGTGTGCATACTGAATAAATGGGAATCATCTCCAGTGGCGGATTCAAGGTGACACTCGTCCCTGCCCTAACTGGTATCCGTTCACCGTGCAGTAGCTTGGTTCACACGTCAGGTAGTCCAGGTCGTATAGGCCGTCGATGTCCGTTCTCACGAATTACAGGCTATCCGTTGTTATTCATTACAGCTGGCCGTCTGTCACGTGTTGAGAGGCAAATGTCACGTGTTCAGAGGCAAATGTTGCCGTCAGATACATTACAGCCTCAATGATGCAAGTGTAACCCGTGCACTATGACCCGGTTGCAAAAGAAGAGGGTTCGCAGCCTCAAGGACCTCTTATCAGATACGATTTGTTACCTATCATGTTCGCCGCTGGGTATACGCGTACCCACTGAACCATGATAAGGATGAACGCATAATCTAGAGGAAATCCTTTGGAAGTCGTGAGCCATGTTCGGATATCTTGGTCTAATCGTGGATCACTCCCTTTCATGGAAACACCATGTCGACAGCATCATTGCAAAAGCTGGCGGGAAAATCGGAGCTTTAAAGGGTGTTCGAAAGCAACTGTCTCCACAAGCTCGGCGTCAGTTTCTGCTGAGTATATGATTGAGCCTGGCTTTTTATATCGTGCAGTGGCCCCTTTCCGTCAAAGAGCGCCAGCAGCTACTGGCCAAATACCGCAGAGCAATACGCGCCATGGTTGGAGCCGACCCTCACGGCGACTGTGATCAAATTGTCCAGCAATTGCGCATCCAACCACTTCTTCACCGGTAGTTGCTGAAGATATGTCTATTTATCTTTGAGTGTCACAGCCGGCCCGCGAGCATATCCTTAGGCAATATGATGTCCAAGCTACCGACGCCTTACTCCACCAGGGGGGGAAGACACACAAAGACGTTGCCGTTCCACTTCTGCAAAAGAAGACCAGGACCTTGTCCCTAACTTACAGACTTCCATTGATTTGGAATTCTCTTCCAAAAAGAGACCAAGGAATGTCGCTCGTTTGTGCAATTTGGTGGACAAATTATTTCATTATTAATCATGAACATTTGTTGCGTCTGAAGTCAATTGTCTTTGAAAATGAATGTGATGCTCTTTTGCTTGTTTTGGCCCTCTTTGTAGTTGTACTTTCTACTGTTGAGATGTCCGATGTAAAATAGAGATAAACAAATCAAAATCAACCGGATCTGCAACTGACAGTTTATTCCTTATTGGGTGGAACACTAAGAACAAAGGAAAACTGAAAATGACTCTACCTTCTAACTGCCATCACAAATCAGGGCTGTGTGTGTGTATCTTGTTAGCTCATATTCTAGCAGGTGTAAGAAAGAGGGGAAAAATGTGGATGTATATCAGAACATATAGGGCAAAAACTGTAGAGTGCTATATCATGACAAAGCTGGTGTACAGTGAGTGTACGTGTGTGTGTGTGTGTGTGTGTGTGTGTGTGTGTGTGTACATGTGTGTGAATTTGTAAATGTATGTCTGCATGTGTATCATATGTGTGTCATTATGTGCATAAGATGTGTTTTACTAGGTGTGGGTGTATGGTGCCATGTACATTCACCTGTAGATATCTGCGACGGGGTATATCAAACAACGCTTATCAAGCCCACCATTAGGACTTAAGAGATCCTGACTGGGTCGTAATAACATGAAGAGGATTTCTCAGCACGCCAGGAACAAGAAACTTTATTTATGAGACGTGTCGCCAGAAGCACCTCTTGCTTCATCAGTTATAAGAAAGACAAGGAAGTACAGAAGTGTTGTGCTGGCAAATCCTCATTATGTCAAGTCCACAACTATTACACTGTGGCAGGCTTTGAGTAGCTTCACGGAGAGCCATAGGAAAGACTGCAATTTTAGAATCATAGACTGATCAAGTTGCAGAACAACTATTGAGAATTTACTAGGTCAAAATAAACAAAAACGTTAAGCTATTCACTTTCTGCTTACGAGAGCGTAGTGCGTGGCGTGTTAGGTATGTATGGAACACAACAATCACTTACAATGGGCCTACAGAATTTATCAAAAATATTGCCATCAATCTGATGTCCTATGGTAGTTAATACAGTAAGTATGACAGATCACGTCTTCGATCAATATCCGGTTTCACTTCTTTCTCTTGTTGTCTTCCCAGGGTCTCCAATAGCCGCCATGTTCGATCATGTATTGACAGGCGTTTGGGTCACCAGGCAACCAACCAGTCGAGTAGCCTTGGTCTTGCATGGAGCGCGGCTCTTTGCCATAGGAGTTGTAGCGCTCGAGAAGCTCGTTGAGCTTCTCTGGCATTGTCTGGGCGAGGTTATTGTGTTCATTGGGATCCTGCAGATGAGGAAAAGGCTATTGTGACAGACTAAACACATGGACAATAGAGGGACTTCCGCAAACAGCTAGAGGTAATGGTAAGTATATACGTATGCCCACTCATGTTGTGTAATTCCTGTTTACAGTGTTGGTATGTACGGAGGTCAAACAACAACTGGGTTCAAATTCTGCCGTGACTTCCGACATGATGACAAAAACCCTTCCTTCTATTAAACCAGTCGTCAGAAGTATTCACCTAGGGTAGAAAAGACCAACTTAGAAGGGCTATCATAAGAATTATCACCCACGGCCATTCTCACAGGAGTATGTACTAGGATGTAGATCAAACTGAAAACTCTGGCTGCATGTACTAGTGTGTTAGAATGACAAATAAGTCCTCTATGTTAAATGAATAAATGAGTCAGTAAACCTTGAAGAGCACTAGCAATACTTACAGCAGGTGTCAATAGGTCTAAAGGAGAGGTGCATTTATTCATAAGAATTGGCCTTCAGGTGAGGAAAGGTGGAGAGGTCGTTAAAGACAAAATCCATAAAAGGGCAACAGATTCCTTCATGTGCGCCATAACTTCAGAAAACCATAATCTGACACCAATACACAGCTGGCAACAACGTCTGCCCGTGTGTAGCAAACCATAGGTACATGCAACTACCTACTTGTGATGGCCGCCAGTTGCATAATTTGTGAACTTGAGATGGTTTTATCAAGAGCCCTTATTTTAAGCCTGATTCCTCTCAAAACTGATTACTGATGCCAGCAGGAACAGTGTGGTTATGTGCTTGCGTGCATGCGCATGTGCGTTTGTGTTGTTGCATGTGTTAGAGTACGTCAGTGTACCCATGTGCATCAGTGTATGTGTTCTTCTTCTGCTTTAAATTATTCCTCTCACGATAGCCAATGGCTAATAAGATCTAGACACACAAAAGAAGAGAAAAAGTTAGAAAAAAAAATAGAAACCTGAGAAAAGAGGGGACTCAGAAAAAGGTGGGCTCATATAGAAGAGGCGCCGGAATTATTATCATTTACGAACGGAAGAAAGAGTATAAGATTGCCAGCAGGTGTTATAGATGTGTTGAGAGCAGGGGAATTTGCAGGTGAGCATGTGTTTTGTAGCTGCAGACTTGATGCTAGTTATAGATTGTGCATTTCGTGTGTCTAATGGCAATTTGTGGAATGAGTGACAAGCGGTGAAAATTGGTGAATTGAGGTGGGTAAGTGTTCATGGCACTGGCAGATCAAATGTCCTTTGATTTCTGGGATGGATTGTAGCTGTGTGCACTGGTGGTGTGACCTTTCGTAGGTGTGGAGGGGCTTGGGCAGTTTTTAGTTTGTGGGCGAAGAAAACAAGATGTAGATGGCTATGTGTATATGTGTATGTCAATGTGTATGTGTGTATGTCAATGTGTATGTGTGTATGTCAATATGTGTGCTGTGTCTTACGTATGCATGTGTATTGGTTGTATTATTTTATTTTATTTTATTTTTTATTTATTTTATTTCTCTTTCAGGACAGTAGAAAAAGTATCTAAGATGCTTATCGGGCTACAAGTCCTGGGAAGATAGCATGAGACCGGATAGAAAATGAGAGAAGAATGAGAGAGCTGAAGAGGCGTTAGTGCAAGACTTCATAGAGATTAACTGAATGAAGTTGTGCAGATCAGGTTCAAAGGCCGAGGTGCGTGCGTAGTCTCTGTTTGAAAAGCCAGACAGAAGGTGTCTGTTGGAGGTCAGATGGTAGTTGGTTCCATAAAATAATAGCTCGTGGAAAAACAATCAGCGATGGAAACGGCTTTGTTTAGGTAAGGAAACGGATAATTTTGTTTGCGTAAATTGTATGCTGTTGTTTGGAGAAAGGAATTCGGCAGAAATGTAGAGAGATAAGTTGGCGTAATGTTCTGACGGATTTTAAAGAAGAGAATTAGCGTATGATAGTTGAAGCGCTGTTGTAATGGAGGCATATTTGCTTCATGACGGCGACAGAATCGATCTTGTAACTGTACCAACTTGCTGATGTTCCCACTGCACCACAACGCACAGCCGTATTCAAGCTTCGGTAGGACATATCCTCTGTAAATTTTCGTAATTGAAGCATCAGTCAGTCTACCACGCAGTCGACGTAAAATTCCAACTTGGCGTGCACATGTGGCATGAACATAATCAACATGGTCCTTCCATGACAGAGTGTCTGTTAAGACAAGGCCGAGATGTTTGTGGTTGGTGCACGTAGGCAATGTAGCGTTATTCATAGCGACTCGCGGTACTGTATCTGCAGGAATAGATATTGATTGATTTGATGAATGACCTGCCCCGCCAGCAATCGTCAGGTGTTTCACTCTTGTCTGCGTTGAAAAGCATATCCCAGGTTGAGGCCCACTTAGATGCTTGTTGGAGATCTGAGGATAAGTTTGCGGCGGTTGTCTGAAGGTCGTCTCCGATACAATACGCCGTTGTGTCGTCCGCGAAGATGGAACATTCATGGGCAAACTGCTTGGGGAGATCATTAATAAAAACTAGAAACATAGTTGGGCCCAGCACAGTCCCCTGAGGTATACCGAACTTCATGATCTGCCAAGAAGATCGGTGGCCATTTACTTGAGCGCACTGTTTTCTCGTCAGCAGGAAGGAGGAAAACCATTTTAATGCCGTGTTCGATAGACCAATCTGTGACAGTTTGTAGAGCAGGCCAGGGATTGAGACTCTATCGTAAGCTTTACTCAAGTCATTAGTTATTACGTACATGTATGTGTTGGGTCTGCGTGCAACGGTGTATTGTGTGTATGATTGTGTGTGTGTGTGTGTGTGTGTGTGTGTGTGTGTGTGTGTGTGTGTGTGTGTGTGTGTGTGTGTGTGTGTGTTTGCATTTCTCTAGTGCTTGAGCGATCAGGGTCAGCTAGCCAGGAATTAGTTTGTAGCACACAATACAATGATACAAACTGAGGAACAGACATCACGTGGGAAAAGTCCCTGAGAAAGTAAAGTCACAAGCAGCCAGTGAGGTGAAGTTAGGAAGTATGAGAATTGTGGT
>JAOWAW010103227.1:0-14947 GCA_028565695.1 Nicola tetela
TACTACTACTATTACTACTACTACTACTACTACTACTACTACTACTACTACTACTACTACTACTACTACTACTACTGTTATTCATTCTTCTTCTGGCCGACAAGAAATCAATAGCCTGAGATTTTGGCAACGCCAAATGAAACTCAAGAAAAGTGAACAGGAATCAGAAGGTGCTGAGACATTCAGCGACTTTGAATGGAGATGTAAGTTCTGCACTTGAAGTGACTGCATAAAAGAATTTCTAAGGTACTGAAAAGGAATCGAGAAATAAAGGTTGGCCATGATTCCTTTAGCACAGCATAATCTAAGTGTTCAGTCCACATTTACCATATCAAAATAACTATAAAAACTGAAAATATTATAAACAGTAAAGAGTATTGGTATAGAATTACCTTCTTCACAAAAAAGCTTTGAGGACTCAATGTGTTTCCTGAGTACCTCTTGCTACTGTTTAGATGGGCAGGTGGGTGTAGATTCGAAGAAATTAAGGGTAAGGTGATATCAACTGAAAGTCCCTTATTCTTCAAAAATTTGACTGCCACAAATATCAATTTACATGAAGGCTTGGACTTGCTGGATTCTCTAATAAATGGGCTAAAACGGAAGTAGAGATTGGATCAACTTTGTAAGCATGCCATTAACTGATATGAGAATATAAGAGACACATCTGAAAGCTTTTTTTAAGCTTCTGTTTTAGTTGTTCATTTATCACTGTTAATTTCCCAATATTCTTTAAAGTTTCATTTGTGAAGGGGATTTGTTAGACATGCATAAATCATAGTTGTGGCTCAGTGATAACATTTCTTTGAAAGTGTCAAAAGACACCACCTGAGGCATCTAGACAAGTGTAGCTGGTGGGCTTCTAGGGCTAAGCACGCTGGCATGATTTTGATAAGCTGACCTAGTTAGGATAAGACTTTACACAATTTAAGCATTTAAACATTAAAGAGCACAAACGACAGCATAGGTAAACACATAACAAGATGACAATTTCCTGTGCGTTTTGAAAAATTCAGAAGGTAGAATCCTCGGCCTTAATTTCCCATATCATTAATTCAGTCTCTACAGTTTCACTTGAGGTTATACTGAATAAAGTTTTCCATGTCTTTTCTACCTCTTTGTTATAGCTAAAAAATCGACAGCATTACCAAAATGGCTTTGGATAGGTAAGTAGGGGGGAGGGGTAGAGAAGAGATTATCAAGATTGTAAACCGATTTCTAGTTTTATAAGCCTGGCATAGTAGAAAGTGTGCTTAATTAAGGTCATGTGCAAGGTAGCCCATCGTGACAAAACACCTCTCCCCCTAGGCGCTTTTGTGGTTACATTTGTGTGCATGCCATGTTGCTTCAAAGGGAATGGTGAGAGCCATGAGCAGAATGTAGTTCTTTGGAAAGATTAGGACAAGATCTCGTCACTGCCAGCAATGCAATGACATGTACACAACGAGCATCCAGCTTTTTGCTACAAAATTTTTACCGACATGCTTTTTACTTGCCCATCCTTTTGACTGAGCACTTCTTTCTTTTTTTTGCATCGTCTAAGAGACAAAAGGTCTCGGTTTTCCAGCAATCTTAAATGAGTTCTGCTAAGCTTACCTATCAATTTATCCCAAAAATTATCGTAAAAACAAAGTGGAATAGGCAAGGAGAGGAAGCCTGGGAATTGAAGGTAGGTTAGCATAAGATCTGCATACGTTTCCTTCTAGAAACTCTGTCAGAGTCAACTTCAGAGAAGCACTGCACTTCTTCCAGACAAGATGACAGCTTTCCAACATGCCAAGTGCTTTACCCATACTACAGACAGCACAAAAAGCAAAATATCTATCAAGAAGAGGGAGCTCTACCCCCAAGCAAAGTGGCATGAAGAACAGAAAAAACACAGAACCACTTAGGCGCACAGCTGCCGTTTGTGGAAGGCCACCGTTCATACGGCGGGCGCTTTTCTTTCTCCTTCGCTCCGAAGCTCTTGATGTCGAATGAAGCCATCACCTTGCTAGTTCATTTTCCTATGTAGCAATCACCATTTTCAGTAACCTAGGGAACCTAGAGCCAGCCAATGAACTTGCTGTGTATGTGAGCAGGCTGCAGTGATTGTACACTGATAGTCAAAAGAGAGAGCAAAAGCCTGTGAAGTTTGAATTTCCCACCACGAGGAGCAGTGATGGAGATTTTGCGAAAGAAAATTTGCTGTCGACGCTGCCTAGATCAGCTTGCGAGCATTTAACCTTGTTAGCCATGTGAGAAAGGTTGTTCATTTCTAAGACTAGATGCGCCACGTTCTGGCTAACAAATCCCTGTTCCTTCCCTTCACCAATGTTTGACAATGTCCATGATCAGTCATATGGTGGCTGGTTTGCAGCCACTAGCGTCTGTGGCAGTAAACAGTAGCATAGAGTGTGTAATTCAAATTCTGTACTCGCAGCTTCACAGCTGGAGGCTGCATGTTCTGAGCTCCAGAGGGAGTGTTAGCACTTCTTTCGTGGACTATTCCTACAACACACCAACCTAACCTTTATTTATGTAAAGCAGGAAGCCCATCCATCAATAAAGAAAAGGCTGAGTACAGTGGCAGTCTCTGTGAATCAAAAGCTGTGCAATTTGTGCAAGGCCAATCACTGCAAGGACAATTTTGTTGCAGATAAATTGGAACTGAATATACATTAACAGGAGCTACATTGAGAGTCAGTTTTTGACTCATTTTTTTGGTACGGTATACTGACTGCACAGGCAAATTCTACAACTTGAAGCTCAGAACAAAGGACTTCATTGACGTTAACTATTCCATGGTTGTTAGTTCGTGCAGGCAACAATAATACCCTGCCTCTTTTTGTGCCCCAGAACTGATTCCTTTCGTCTTTCCACCAGTTTGAGCACCAAGAAGCAGCTGAATTCAATGTGACATAACTCGTATACATATGTTGGTGCATGAATCAAGATATATGTACATGTACATATATATACGCGTGTGCAAGCTCTTGATCGTTGCCTAGTTACGAGTTAACCATGCATTACTCCATCTCGCTCCACATGTCATGTATTGCTGGCGATGCATGGTAGAGTTGTGATGATGACTCTGGAATGGTGGATGCAGAAGAGGATAAATGGTTAGGGAAATCAAATGAGACTTGGAGTGGATGCTTGATATTTTGGCAGGCAGATATACACAGAAGTAGGAGGTATTCTAGGATTTAGATATGGAGCTGGTTGTAGTGGCTGAATTATAAAGAAAAGGGAGCCGTAATTTTCAGTTTAGCTTTAGGAGGGGATGGATCTGATTAATGGAAAGGATAAATCTTAGGGGAAATGAGGATCACCTTGGAACTTGCCACATGACGTAAAGACTTTTGAGGAGAACATCTTCTTAGGAGATTTAACAGTAGGAGATAGATTCTAACAGCAGGTTTTTATGAAAGGTAGGATGACAAGGGGGAGGGAAATTGACCTTATGAGATTGTATGAAAAATTATACTGTGTGAGACAGAGCCAAATGCATCAGTGAAGTTGAACCAGGTGCAAGGGAGTGTGTGTTTGATGGAATGGGAATAAGAAAGGAGAGAGGTCATGACAGAGCAGTGCAGCAATTAATGCCTGTTTGGAAATCTCTTTGTAGCAGATGCCAGTAACTTTGTTTTGTAAGAGCATAGAGTGACAGCACATAACAAAGATTAATGAAAGGTTTTACGATCAAACGAGGAGAGAACAATCATGAAATAGTTTGTTGGATCTAAAGGAGGGTCACTTCTTTGAATAAAGGTGATGTTTGTGAGACACAGGCTTGGGAGAATAGCGCTGGCACTAAAAATAAGCACTAAATAGGACTTCGAGCAACATTGAGCACTAACTGCTTTAAGCACTAATTTGAGCACGGAGATAATACTGGAGTTTTCTGTGCATCTGAAAGAAAGGCATGGGTATGTTTCAGTAAAGCATTGTCTGTTAAGTTTGGGAAAGATCATGATGGACAAAACATTTGTTTTAGTAGCAACTCTACCTATTCTAAAAGATGCCCTACCAAGTTTGGGTGAACATTTTTCTATTCTGCTACCCAACTATATTCCTGAAGCAGATGGTGTGAAGGTAGAAGATGGCTTGCAAATGCAGTGGTGGCATGGCCAAAGGGCATGTTTGCCTCATTGGTCTGGTGCAGCCAAGAAGCTTGCACTTGTGCAGCCATCAAGTGCAGCAGCTAAGTCTTCTCTATGCTGCAAGCTGCCACAAGGAGCAGCAAGAGAGTGCATTGGAGGATGATTTAGAGGCTTCTGTTATGCTGGCCTACAACTACTGCGAGGAGGAGTGACAGTGATTTTCTTGATGTAGGGGCTCCCATAGAGGTTCTAGAGAATTGTGCGACAAACTAGAATGTTCTAGCTCAGTGCTTTAGACAGCGCTATCTCTGAGTCTGCTGGCATGTACGTGATGGTTCAAATTCTATTCAAATAGAGCGAGCAAGAACATTGCATTTATGTTCTTAAAGTCATGGTCATTGCTATTCTTGGTGTGCACTCTTGAGCACTCTTAGGATATTTGGGCACTAAAACACAAAGTGCCTGGAAAACAAGGGACACTCAAACCACTAAATGCCAAGAAAAATGAGCACTATTCTCTCAGGCCTAGTGAGGGATCGGATGGGAGTCACAACACCAGAGAGGATGTTGGTTTATAGGGTGCGAAGGAAATGGTGTGTACCCCATAAGATTTTTTTTATTAGTATCCATAGTATATAGAGTCCAGGCCCAGAGAGCAGTTATTCTTCTGCTATAGCTAGTGAGGTGAGGTGGAGTAGGTTTTGGTATGGTATGTGTCAGCAGTTTCCTTTGCAAAGGTGGGAGTTTGTTGGATGACTTCTTGGTTTTGTTTGAGGCAAAGGTACCGGTGAAGCGTTGTCGGCAAAATGACCAGAAATTACTCTTGTAGATCTTCTTGATGGGCAGAATGTTTTTCTCTTAATCTTTTACCTGCAGAAACAGAACATCATCCCAAAGAGCAAAAACGCAGATTACTCTTGGAGTATCTAAAGCAAGCACGTAAAGCAGGCCTTTTTGAACGAGTTGCAGGTGCGGCATCAGATCAAGTTACTGAAGGACAGTTTTAAATTCTTATTAACAGTCTTTCATTAGTCAACCACTAAATCCATGCTACTGCTCCACTTTCTCTTTTCCCCCAGAATGTCATTCAGACAGCAAGGGACAAAGAGTCTGCTGACTGTAGTCGGCTTAGCACAAGTGATATTGTGATTTTTGTCTGGGGTCAGATAATCTCAGAAAAAAAATCCACCAGAGTCGTCCTATTACAAATTCCATCATGCCCCTTCTCTTCTTTGCTCTTCAGAACAAGGAAGCAACAGTTTAGGAAGAGTATATCCCTTCCTCAAGGGCATTGAAACCGTTGAGCAATGTGAGTATATATTCTCATCTGCAAGTATTGCTAAACGTTTTTTTTCTCTTTTACTACGATTTAAACATGGTGTTGGACAGGCTTGATGGAAACATTTTGCTCTATTCACAGTACAAAAGACACTACGCCGATTTCCTCTTGTGACCCACCCCTCACCTCTCAGCAGTGAGAAAGGTAATAAATGCTCCATCTTTTTTTCACTTTCCTAGCTCTTCATCCTGCCTATTAATTTATAATCTGGCTTTTGGCTCAGAGGATATTGCTACAGCTTCATATAATTATAAATACTAGAATAGCAAAATCAAAGAAATCTGTCTGTGACCTTTGAGCCTCCTTATTACAGTGCGACAGTGTGTCCATGTAATCATATGTTATGCTTGAGGGGTCTAGCATATGTACTACCAGTAACTGTGAACGATTAGAGCAGGTAGTTTCAGTAGTTCCTGTTTACCAATAGTTTAAAGTTGGGACAGAAGTGGAGCAAGTGTGAGGACAATATGACGCTGTGCAAAACTTGTATTTCATTTTATGACAGTTCAAAAATTATGTGTCCTCTCAGAGCAAAGCTTAAGTAAAAATCTGTGGTGCGAAAATTATGAGTGTATTTTTGACCCACAACCTTGGGAGATGTTTCTAACAGACAGCAAATATCCTGCACCCTTTTCCTGTTCTCTGCAGTGCTGACCAACAAAGATATTGGTATGTTTAATCTGATCACTTAGTGACATGGTGAAGTATTAGTTTCTAGCTCTGCAAAGTGACTTGCTGTAACTTCATCATAACTGTTAGTAATGATAAGTGTGACAAAAGTAAGTGAAGTTTTTCAAGGTTCCGTTTCTTTCTCATCTTTTTTCTGTTATGTTCACTTCTACAGATGAACTTGTTGCAGGCCATGCTCCTGCATATATTTACTCTGGTAAGTTTGTACCATGAAACCAGCTGGAAAACTATGTTATCTGTGTTTTCCTAATTCAAGAAAAACAGTTATGAGCAGCTGTTGGTGTAAAGTTCTGCTAGGATTTTTTAGGGTTCGTTTTTGGCTCTTTAATGGTTTCGCTTTCAATGGTTCTGCTTTTCCTTGTTTTATTCCTGCATTCATTTGGGTGAACATCGCATAGATTTCGGAATTTCTACACGAGGTAAGTTGACTGGAACAACCACAGATTAAAGCAGTTAATCATAGCCTTATGCAAATGTAACACTGCTCTGGAATGGCTTTTTCAAATAATCTACAACAACTGCAGTTGATGAGGACATACTGAAGGGTTCCTTTTCCTTTTGCTGATTCAACTAAAATATATTGAGAAGAAGTCCAATTCCGAAACTGTTTAAAGACACTGTTGAAAAGCTCAGATATTCAACTTTTCGGCAATAATTTTTTTGTTGCAAGTAAACCTTCTATCCAAGAGACTCTCATGAATCTCTTAGACAAAACCATAGAGTAGATGTTCTGTCAATTCTGTTTCATTATAAAGGCTGTAGCATTTGAGATTTGAACTGTACATTCTGAGGTGACCCTTGCAAAACACTGGCACACGCTTTCATATTGTACCCATAGTAGGGTTGGGCTGCATCATGCAAGCGAAATTTGGTTGGATTCTTGCAAGCTCAGGTTGAGCTCTTGCATGCAGTTTTCTTTCAGAGCAGGCGGGATGAGCCTGGCTTTCTGCATGGAGGAGCCATAAATACTCCCATTTTCATTGACTAACCTATGCATGACTTGCAGCACTGTCCTCGCATATGCAATTGAAGTATGGTCGAAGACAACATATGTAGAAGTCCTGTTTCGGAGTACTGTATCGATAGATTATTTGTTGCTGTACACTGCTTTTCTGCTGATTAAAATAATAGTCCAGCTCCACATATTTGTTTTACATTTCTTCCATCAGATATGAAAAATCTTGCATTTTGGCAAAGCAGGTTTGAACCTGTCAGAAATCCACACTACAAACAAGTTATGAACGTCGGCAGAAAGTGGATCCCAAAGTACATCGCGCTAAGAGGAAAACGTATGTTTTAGGATGGAACTTACTGGCTCGTATCCTGTAGCTGTAGGATGAAATATTTCATGATCAAGTGCTTGTCTTGTATCTAAAATTGCACTTGGTCTTAGATAATAGTATTATCTCAGTCAGCCTGGATGTGAATGTCCTGAAATTTTCAAGGGCCTTAGGTTCCTTTTCTTTTTAAAAAACTTCATTACAGAAAGGTTTGTTTTAAACCTACAAAACAGTTAAGGTGAACTAGAAGAGGAAAACTGTGAATTCAATGGTGCAAAATTCCCATTATACAAAAGTCAAGAAACCGAAGTAGTTTTTCAATGCTGAGTTAAAGCTAATTGAAGTATAATGACGCAGAAGCAGCACACACAATTTACAACCATGCATAAGTAGTACTCATAATTTACAGCTAAAGAAGACTGGCATCCTATCGCCCCTTCAAATGAGCCACAAATGTAATTCTGCTCATTTACACCTGTATATGTATAAGAGCGCATCACCAGGGTAGCAAGGAGAGTAGCATGAACATTGGTAGTTCAGGCTGCAGCAATAGGTGCCCACTTCAACGCAGCGCTTCCTTGGTGCTGTATACTGATGCCTTCATTTAGATACATCACTTATTGCAGACTCAGCTCTTTTTGTCTTGTGATGCCAGTCTTTAACAGTAATTATAACAATGACGGGAAGTGGCTGGGTGTTGTCTCTCTGCTGTGAGCAGTGTGAATTTACACATAGTCCTGGGGCAGTGCTCGTACATTTGCGGGGCTGTTGGCATGACCAGGAAAGCCTACCTTGGTTTCTAGGCAGGGGGAAAACCTGACTACCCTCCCTATGCTGCGCTTGCTTAGCTGCATACCGCAGGGAACCAAAATGGACTAGTGGCCTTTGCACATGCTGCTGCCTCACCAGGGCAGTTAACATTAAATATTAGGGCGAAGCTGCTGCCCTAGGTTGGTTCCGTATGGTGTCCCCTGGAATCCTCTGGCCAGAGTTGACTGTGCTTCCCCAGTCAAACCCTCTATTAATAAGCTGATCCCCGCCCCATGACTGGCAATTGCGTGAGAGCTAAAGTAAGTTAATGCTGGGTTAAAGGCATTTTAACCCTGGTTAACTGGGCTGAGCAAGCAGTGTCACACTAAGCGGCGGGTGCCAATCAGGTAAACCACAGAAGCAAGGAAGAAGTTAAGTGGCGAGAAACACAGTGCGCTCACTGAGTGATACTAGCAAGGCAGATCTTCATGAAATGCGCCACATTGCTGCTTGCACTCTAACAAGCAGCATTAGTTTATAGTGAGCACTGATACTTGCCCCAAGATCGCCAAAGGCATGCAAAGCTGAAGTAAGTTAACAGTAAAAGGCTGTTTTGATAAATTTCAGATCTATGAGGTGTGCTGTTGATCTGATACAGCTGAAGAAAGTCTGAAATAGCAAAATTTCAATCTCCAATTTCTCTGCCAACACAAGGAGTATTATGGTGGCTTTTCAATGTAAGGTTTTCTTTGACTGTAGGCTTTCAATTGATATGAATTTGGATCTTCAACATAGTTAATTTCCTCTGAAGGAGTACATCATATTGTTTTCTTCTTTGTTACTGTACAGCACAAACACCAACAACTGAGGACACTCAGCAAGGTCAGTTAAACATTCTGAGAAAAACAGAGGAGAAATCCACACTAATCTGTGTAATTCTTTCATTGTAGCCACAGGCATCAAGGCAAAGTTCCAGAGAGACAAACAGCTGAAAGAATACCTATATGCAGCTGCCAAAGCGGGTTTAATTCAGCGGCAATTAGCACCACATGGGAAAGATTTTGGTATGTACATAGGGAAGTCCAATATGTTGTATCGCCAGCATATTTGAATACATCAGGAGTAAGCAAATTTCTCTTTAGATAAAAAAGGTTCATGTTAATCAATTTCTCAACTTTGCAATACTGGGCAATGAGAGCGAATGAGTAAGTGAAATTTTGTGATCTGTGGACATTGCTTCAATTGCCCCAAGGAAGAATCGCTTACAAAGCCACATAGCAGAAAGAAATGGCCTTGTTTAATTTCTGATTCAAATATGAAAGCACTCAGTGGCTTGTCATCTCCAAGTTCAGCTGTATTTATATGGCTGTCACTAATTGCCATTTTGCCAATGAATCTGCTTCCTCATCAGACTAATCATCCACCCTCAACTCTCCAAGAACAGCTAGTTTGAATTATTGCAGTGTCCATGGCCTCTTCATGTTCATCAAAGATTACCATCTTCTGTATATGGTCCTATACACAAACTACAATAATTGTTGCAAGAATTGTCAACAATTTGTTGCTGCCAAATGTCCTAATTTTGGGAAGAACTAAAATTACTTGCTCTTGTACATTTTAGGATCACCTCACATTGACAGCACTAAAATGGAAGGCACCTTGCCCAGTCATAGCGTGGGTAAGTAATTGCTTATGCTTAAATAAAAGCACTCTCCAACATCAGGGCTAGAGGTTTATTTTTGAATTCTGTTGACACATTAAACTAAGCCTTTGCAAATGCTTGTCATATAGATTTATTTGATGGCCTACACAGTCCGCTTCAATGAAAAAAATAAAAACAAAGCTAAAGTTTCTTTTTGTTGAAGTTTCTTTACAACTCAAAATGGTTGAGAGATCCTGCCTGGGTAGTCATAACATGAAAAGATTTTCTCAACACACCTGTCACAGGATACTCTTTCGGGAGGTGTTTTGGCAGAAATGATTCTGGCTTCATCAGAAGCTATATAGAAAAAACATGAAAGGGAGTACAGAATTGAAGGCTAGGAATACTTCTTTTACACCGAGGGTGGAAATGTATGTCACCACAGGTGTAAAAACTGGACGAGATGCGACAATGTGCTTCTGTGCAACAATTTGAAGGTGCATTAATCGTTCTGGGAAAGAAGTAGCCTATGCGCTCTTGCTTGGGCAGATTGGCCCATTTAGCCGGTGATAAGCCATGAAGGGCAGACAAGGGAGCACAAGCTTAAAGAATCATTTTACATTTGCAAGTGAAGTGTACGATTAAAACATGATAATGTTGTTGAATGCAGCGCAATTTTGAATGCTGTTCTTCAGGTCAGGGCTGGTTTCTGTAGTTCTCTTGTATGGTCATTTTGTAGTTGCAGTTGGCTGCTAATCTCCCAGAACAATTAATGCACCTTAAAATTGTTTGTACACATTTAAACAACGTATGCACATTTGTAGCTCCTTGTCCTTTTTGTGACTTATGAAGCCAGGGACATTTTTGGCAAAACAACCTAGGAAAATGTTTCCTGTGCCTGGTGTGCCGATAAATCCTCTTTATGAAACTTGTTGCTCAGCAGATGGATAACTCACCATTATAATGTAGATGGGGGTTGTAGCATGCATGTTAAGAAATACTCTTTGAATCTTCTTCTCTTCAGAGAACTTCAAAGTGGATGTTGTTGTAGGGAACACAAGGGACAGGTTTATAACTGGAAGAGTGGAAATATGGAGCTCACTACCCGGTACACCAATTTATTTCCAATGCAAACTCTATCTGTATAAGAAAGAAGGAGAGAATGTGGGGCCGGAATTAAAGCATGCAGTAGTTGATCTCCTCGCGCCATTGGACAATTTTATCCACACCGTAAGATTGGAGGATTTGCCGAGTTTCTCTGGTGAGAGTTTTGAGTATGGTTCTTATACTCTCAAAGTAGAGCTTCAAACACGATTTTCACCAATGAGAAGTTGGCCGATGGAATTTCCTTTTGAGATTGATGGTAAGCTATTATTTGCCACTCATTGTACTTGGTCATTTTTCTACGATGGCTTAATTTCAATAGTTTTCTCTCTTTTCTAAGGACACTGGCCCTGCTAGCTTGGCAAGACAGTGTTCTCTTACTTTGGTGTGGTGATGTGTAATATATCCGACCATTTTCGATTTTGTGATTATTTGGAGCTCCTGCCCAGTTATTTACTGATGTTCTCAGTGTGGCATTGCTCTAAACTTTCTCTATTTTTCGTGGCTGTAATACTACTCTAAAATGTTGATCTGTTCCTTTAGTATGGATGAAAATAGTATACCGATATTAGTCAGTACTGCTCAAAGGATTGGATATCTGCAGCTAACAATCGTGCTGGCCTGCTTCATGGATTGCAAAGTGCTGAGGCCACACTGGCATGCACCAGGGCATTTAATACAGATAACTTCTACTAAGAATTGGCCATGCAGCTTGTCATAGATTTCACTTAGACCCAGCCCATTACCCATTCTAAGTAACTTCTTACAATGCAGTTCATGTACATTAACATTTATGAATTTACTTTGCCCTATAGAAAGTCCAGTACTGGATCGCCAGAGAACAACACTGGCGCATGTAGGTGAAGATGAAAGCTGGAAATTCACAACTTATTATACTGGTCTTCAAACAGGACACGTCATTTCTTTTCTCTGTAAGGTTGCATACTTTACAAGGAACAAATTTAAACCAATCACTCTGTTCTGCAACCGGAGGAATTACCAGAGATATCCACTGCCAGAAAACAATCCCATAAAGAGCAGATATCGACTGATTGACCCAGAAAGTCTCAGTGGTCAAGAGAGTTTTGTATTTGTTACTGGCTATGAAGGAAAAGCAAATGCTTTTGCTACAAGTGAAATTTGGCTACTCCAGCCTAACAAACAACGTAAGTCATTACACCCACAAGAGGAAAAATTTTTCTCTTTCTGTCCTGACTGTTTCTGCCTCCATGCTGTTTCTTAGGCTGTAAACTTCTAATGATGTTCATAGTGCAAACATAAATCTCATCAGCAGCAATATTGAAAATTGGGCATTGTCCTTTTTCATTCTGAAGGCTATGATTATGAATATTATAATGGGTTTACTGATTTTGTGTGCAGCTCCGTCTGTGGATGTATTTCCTCCACTGGATGAAACTGTAGATAAAATGCTACAGGATGCATACAACACCCTGAGGACAACCAACAAGAGACGCATCCTAGTTGTAGCCCCGGATCCACATGGTCTTACACAGGCAGACGGTAAGTGTAGCATTCATGAATTTTAAACTCTTACCTTCATGTAGAGCAAAAGTCTAAACATTTTTTGCATGTGTTCCATTTGTGCCTCTTCAGATGTAACAGAGATTCCAGAAAAACATGGAACAAGTTTATTTCTTTGTTAATTGACACAGGATGTAACATACCTTTGTTGGATTTCTGTTGCTTCCACTGTAGTGAGTGATTTTGATCCTGAAGTTATAGTGGAGACTTCTGAAAAACGTGGTATGTCCCTAGCAGCTTGATGTTTCAAAAACCTGTAGTCAAGAGTCACAACAAGTTAATGTTTTTTCCTTGGCTAAGGAACAACTTGATGAATTAAAAAGAGTTATTTTTGGATGCATTGCACTAAGTTAATACTGTGGCCTGGGGGAATAAAAGAGCCATGTTCAAACAGTGCTCGTCACTGTGATTGGTCTCAAACTCGTTAAAGAATCGTTTTGCAGGGGTTGTTTTCCTCCCTCTTGCCTGAATAAAATACCAGTTTCAGGTTGGCATTTTACTAAAGGAAGCCATTGACTTTCAACCCTCTTTCGCATTTTATACCCTATGCAGAATGCAAAAACAATGATTTGATACTTTGTACTACTCCTGGAAGCTGTTTTTACTGCCAGTTTTTATTTGCATAGTTTTTATCCGTCATCTCCATTAGACCAAAGGGATAGGTGCAATTTTATGAATTCTTTCTGTCCTTTTTCGTTTCTGGCCTCACTTATCTTGTAATCAGGGCTAATATATTGTATGCAGTTTATACATTCTGGGTTCTGTGTAAGACCAAACAAAGTCAATCTACTTCCTATTTCAAATTTTCTTGCATCGTCTGCTGCTGTCTGGTTTGCCATGCTGCCAGAAACTTACTGCTCCTGCTTGAAACTATTGAAAGTCTTCAACTGACCTGCACCATTTTAAGAAAAAAATTTCTTGAGCCTGAGCACAAAGTATTCATATGCCTAACATTGCCTGCTGTTAAAGGGTCGCCATCGTATAACTGGGCGCGAACATTGCGTGTGCAGGAGCATTCACAAGGTGTGTTTTCTTGTAAAATCAGCCTACAGACTTTAGTAACCAGAGTTTAAGATACATGCCATATCAAATGATTTAAGATCTTCGTGCATCTCCTTCTAGCGATAGAGAATTGTGTTTGTTGTTCAGATGATGGGAGACTGCTCTGGAGCATTTTCTGAAGAAGCTGATGCTGAGATGTGGAGTTTGATACAGTTATGGTTTAGTCTTGTCTACATGTAAGCAATTCTTCTTGCTAGCTATTTCTTTATTCCACAGCTATTAACGATGAACACGATGCATCCACGCCTACATCTTGTGCATACTTTCGCGGGAGATGGCGACAAGCAAAGTTTGAGCGTATTGGCGGACTTAGGCGCTACAAATTTTTATTTATTTATTTTTCTAAGTACTCCTCGGAAACACCACCGATGCTATAGGAAAGATGATGTATCAAGGAGCAATTTCCAAGAAAAGCTAGTAAAAAGACCTCAGAATAACGGGATTAGCATGCATTTTAGTGGTGAGGTAACGGACAAGCGAGCCAAACCAACCTACGAACGAGCCTTATGGGGTTTGCCATACTTTCCGGGCTCAGCGGCCGTTCTACCGTGAATGCATACTCGCCTACTACTAGACGGCCTCACGTTCTTTGTTGGCATTGTCACAACGACCAACTATCGCATCACTTTGCTTTTTTTTACCTGCACTGTCAGCTTTAAGGCAAGGCCATGGCGTGCGTACGCATGCTTGTCTAATGTCCTGCGCCGAGAACTCCTTGTTGGGAAAAGGGACAACGTTCAAACTCAGCCACAGGGAGACGTTAGCATATGGCAGAAAACACGGCAAGCAGTAACTCTGCTCATGTACATGCGAGCAGAGAGCTTCCCGGATCAGTTCTCTCCGCCGCTGCGAACCTTTCGCTGTCGATCTAAAAGGCCAGAGCAAACCTGGGTTGTCATCTTCAGCAGAGTTGATCAGTGCTGGATATCAGCCTGAAAACTTACAGAGCGACCAGCACCATGTTTTCAAGGGGCGAGGAAATAATTCCAATGTCCATTTGTGTGTGCATCCGGGCCTATATATTCACCGTCAATGGTATGTTGGTGATGTTACCGTGGCAAACTGTTTGACGGTCAATGTTGAGTGTACGTGTGCGATGACAAGGAGCAGCTGGTCCAGTTTATTCTTGTAGCGTTACTCAGCAGTACAATTTTGAAGTGAAGACCAAGTCTGTATAGGAAACTGTGCAGAAATTCTTTGTCTGCCTTGCTGCTAGCAACAGCTGCCATTGAAGCAAACGGACGAACATGGCTCTACCGATGGAGGAATGAGCACAGAACTTTACCACCGGTTAACGGACCGAAGTTTTTTTTGGCATGCGAATTGCAGTGATCGTGAAGCAGAGCATATGGAGTACTCCTTCTTTTTCTCTTTCATTCTTCTTCCTCTTCTTCTTCTTCTTCTTCTTCTTCTTCTTCTTCTTCTTCTTCTTCTTCTTCTTCTTCTTCTTCTT
>JAOWAW010103238.1:0-14942 GCA_028565695.1 Nicola tetela
GAGGATGGATGGATAACTGGCCTTGGCTAGTCTAAACTGCCGCTGCACGAGAATTAACCTTGACTAGCACAGTCGTGGTGGCAGCACCTTGACGAGGAAACTTCTCTGGATCACGAGTCTCGAGTGCACATACCGGTATTTACATGTAGCTCCTCTCTGTGCATACATGAATAACGAAAATTCTGAAAAGCCGCGTGCCATGATATCGGATCAGATATTGAATACATGTATAGGGGCAGTATAGGCTGCTCTACGCCTGTGTGCATAGGCTTTTGTCAAAATAACTTCAGAAACAAACTTTCCAGATATTCATGACTAGCTCGTTTTCTCTTCTACAAACGCTGTATTCTCACGCACCCATACCAGTGAATCATTACTGCGACAATCGGCTATAACGGGAAAGCAAGTCTGTGACACAACATTGTTACGACCCTTTTCCCGGCTTGACATCATCGTGGTCATCGCAACACGAAGTTCAGCCATGGCGACCAGAGTCCCTACATGATTGCTAATTTCGGAAGTGAAAACGCTCCCGAAGAAGGGGCTGCCAGATCTGAATGCCGCCCGGCGGGTTGTGTGGGGCCACGATGAAAGCGGCAAGTCTGCTAATAATAATTCTCGCGTCCTGTTGAAGGTAGACCGCGTGAAGCCCGCCTAAGCCGATGAGGGAATCTCCAAGTCTAACTGATTTTGACTGAGTGCAACTTCCTGGTGAGCGTCAGGTGAAGACTATTTGGGGAGAAGCCTAAAACTCTGAATGACAGTGCAGTAGACGTGGTGGTGGAGATGTCACTGTCTGCACGCGGCAGCTAGCTTGGGAGACGGTTTCATTTGTCTTCGCACACTCACCACAAACATGGCGCAATATGACGAATACGCACCCCATTACATCATGATGTCCAATATCGGAAAACCACGAAGATTACCTGTCCTGGTAACCCTAATACATCGAAATCCTGATATACTGCCTTGAGTTGGCACAGGCAAAACTTTGCTTCCGTTAAACATCTGCTGATGTGTGAAGAACGTGTTACAAAGTTAATACCAAGCGAGATGTCATTCAATTGGAAGAAGACAAACAGGCTTGATGTAGCTTAACATCAACTGTTTGATGAAGCTCCTCAGGCCCGTCAGAACTCGGGCAGTTTGTCTAAGCTTTCATCGTAAAAACTTTAAGTTTAGCGACTGAACAAATGAACGTGAAAAAAATCACCTGTTGGCCCTTTCTCAAGAAAGCACGCGTATGTGAAGACTATTCAGTATAATCACGCCGATTGCCTGAGGGTCGTGGAGATAGTTATGCAGATCGGCTTGAAAACGAGCTCGAGTGATCCTGAGAGACATTCGGGAACTTTGAGAATGTTGCACTGAGATGACACCACCCATAACTGTGTTGCCAATAAAATGAAACAATCGAAAATGTTGATTTGCGCCAGCTGCAAGAGCAGTTTAATTTGACGCGTCTGCATGAATCTGCTCGTTTCCAGCGCACGGCCATATTATATTATCATGTAATGTTGAGATGAACTCGCACCATCCACGAAAACGACACTCAAAAAAAAGGCGAAGACAAACTACATCAAGGACTGCTAAATGTTGACTGCAGGGAAATGATAATTTTTGCCTTCGCTTACATCAGGTACATCTATTAGTATGGTGTTACGCCTCCCGTGGAAGCGGGTGTGTCTATTTCACAATGGAAGGGTCTAACCCACAACCGATGTGACGTAAAATTTGGTGAGCTGACCGTGTTTTGGGCAGTATTTGGGGTTGGGTTGACGTGTTCGCGGCAAGGCCGGTGTGTTTGGGGCTGGGCAGGCGTGTTTGGATTGACCTGATGCGGTTGATTTAATTTGGGAACTATTTGGAAATTTACCAGTACGGGAAGTTGCCGGACATACTATACTAGTATCAGATGCCAAGGAATAACAGATCAAATTTTGATATTCAAAAAATTAATTCCGTGACTCGATAGCCTGATATGGCCAGCAGGGGTATTATTCCTAGCCCAGCATGCATCAACAAGCCAGTGCCGGCTAACCAAATTACGAAGTGGAATCACCATTATGACATTATTTGTCGGGGGAAACCACCGGCAGCGACCGCAAATGCAAAAGCTTGATCACGAAAAGTGCAAATAATTCGCCATGGCCAAAACTTTACTTTGTTATTTCACACACCTTGTTATTTTTACTGTCTGCTTGCCTTGACAGTGAAGGGCCTAGGCACCACTGTACAACACGTAGACCATGTATCATGTGTAGACCGCACTGATACAACACATGGTCTCCTACCAACTCTCTGGCACCGCATGTACCGCCACAGCGGGATCATTTCCCGCCACCTCATCGCCTGCACAATTGTTCTGGAGGTAAATACATCGCCGTACCGGTATCGAATCTAACTGCCTTGCACAATCGTGCGTTTACCGTGTTGACAAAATTTGATAAAACAAAGGGTGTTTGCGTATCAGCTTTCCTCTGACGGATGTATCATGAATACTCCTGTCGTGGATGAATGTCGCTATTTTGAGTTCAGTGCATGGTCATTAAATATCAGTCAATTGAAGAGTGTGCCAGAGACGAAGGGGGAACATTTGGATGTAGCTCGGAAAAGGGACCCCTTGAGAAAGAGTGGTTGGATGCACGGAATGACCTGGAGAGAGACTATGGCTAAAACCTAGACTTCAAGTGAAATGTGTAGAAGCGAAGGGAGTAGTCTATGCGCAATATGTGCATTTGCCTGCACGAAAGATTTTGAATGAGTATGCGCACGGTCATAGTCATTACTGTAGCGCTGAACGGCAACAGGGTCAATGGCGTTCTTGAGTGCTTGATTGTCAGTTCACATCATGCTGTAATGTCTAATCGCCTGCGTAGGGTACACAACACGGTAGACTGATTCAGAATGGGATCGGAGTGGTGGCCATGCTACTACTGAGAAACAGTGATACTGCGGGGCAACTTCGTCCCAGGGAAAGGGAAAGAATACAGCAGCCATGAGTATTTGACATACCAGAATAGCTGTATGTAGCTCCAACGAGTACATGACCAGCCGCAACGACTGAACGTCTCTATTCCATTACACGTGTATACCCTTTAATTTGGACCCCAAGTTGCCAAGCCAAAATTTCTAATTATCCGAGCGTTCCAATTATCCAACCCTGGCCAAGACCCGGGTTCCATATTTCGATGTGCACCTTAAATTGCCTGCAATGGCCATGAAGCGGGGGAAGAACTCTACAGTCTGTAATCCGTGTGTGCATAAAAGTGAACTGCCAAGAAGAAATATCTGCTAGACGGAGTACCGATCATGTAGCCTTTCGCATGTGTGCCTTTAAAGTGTTGCAAAATTTAAATGGTCGACAGAAGATCGAATTAACCGAAATGCTTGCTTTGGAAAGTTCGATTTGGTGTTAGAAATTTAACTGGGCGGTGGTCGGTAGGAAATTCGTACTCAGAGTGAAAAATCAACCGGCAAGTTCGAATTATACCGTATTTGAATTAAATGGATTCTCCTGTATCTGTAAAGCAATTAGCTCCCTGCTTACTTTCTCCCTCAAGCAGTGCAAGAACACACAATTGAATGGGCCTGTTTGCTAGTTTAGTTACTTGGGTGGTCGTGGGGATCGCGAAAGGTCTGAGTCATAACAAACAGTAGGATTTGATCGAATTTGGAAAGTTAAGCGTTACGACATATTATTCTATGGCAGGTATCGGAAAATAACAACCAAGTAGTTGAATATTCAGCCGTTTTCCCATTTCTGTGCACAGTACAATATGTGCTTTTCCTCTTCACAAACTTTCCTTTATTTTTAGTTTTTAGTCACCGTAACGTGTACAAACCCCTGGCCGGAAAAGTGCTGCCCGCTGAAGTTGAAGATTCGATATTCTGGTCCAATGTTGGGCTTTGTAATTCACGTCCCTCTCGTACCATGCATTTCTCTCATTTCCTATCATGGAGTGATCACCACGTTTTGACTCAGACATGATGCAAACTAACGGATTTTTGAGATATGACCATGTTTCCGAACTGGGCACTGCCTATAACCCTCCTTCTTGAAATAACCTTATCTGGGTGCGAAATTTGAGGCGAGGTTTCGCAAAGATGTCTCAGAATCGCTTACGTCATGTAATATTACTTTCCACTTTTGTACGTCTTTCCTTACACAGTGGCATTTTCATACGAGGGCAAAAATACCTGCTCCTGAAGACTCGTCAAGACGCGTTTTGCCAAATAAAGGTCGGATCAAGCAGTGATGACCACAGACAGATGTTTAATGTGCACGTGATAGGAATTAGAAGCGGCGGACACCGGCGGGAAAACACTATTGTACATAATTATCAAACATGATGAGGAAATGGACCCAAAGTAAACACACACACACACACACACACACACACACACACACACACACACACGCGCGCGCGCGCGCGTGCACAGGCACAGACACACACACATACACACATGTACAAAGTACATCAGTGGGCATGAACATCAAGGGAGAGAGAGAGAGATGAGAGAAAGAGAGATCTAAAGAGGGAGAGAGGGGGGGGGGGGGGCGATAGAGAGTGACCGACAGATCTGAACTGCCTCCTCTCGATCGTTTTGCCATTGGAGCAGCATCGTCAACAATCAATGAAAACTCTCTGAACACTTCGTGACCGTGCTACATGTAGCGGTAACGTCCACCTCTTCTCGTCTCCGTACGTAACAGCCAACAATTAAGCAACATACCTCGATATGGAATCAGACATGGACATAAAGGGGCAGTTTAGGCGTAGTATCTGTACGCCTCGCCAAAAAAGGTTTGACTACTTCGGAAACAAACTCTCCAGATAATCATGACTTGCTCGTTAGCTCAGCTCCTCACGCTGCAGTCACATATACTCGAATTCAATTACAGACACTGCGTCGATGGACGAAGGCAGAACCGAAGGTCTGCTACACAATAACCTTTTCCCGGCTTGACGTCATTGGGGCAGTCACAACACGAATTGCGTGAATCATCACTGCGACGAGCGGCTACAACGGGACCGCAGCTCTGTCCAAGTGGTTAGTTTTTTTGGGAAATACTTTGCTTGCTTCCATTCGGTTGATAGCTTGGTCGCATGGCCACTTGGATCATTCCTGGTTTGACGTCCCGATGGTCATTACAAAGTGCGTTCATCCAGTGTCAGGCCATAGTGAGGCACAGCGACCAGAGTCTTTCATGACTGCTTATTTTGGATCTTGATTTCGGTGTTGAATACGCGCTCATCAAGAAGGGTTGCCAGAAGCCGCCCGGCGGGCAAGTGTGTGGTCACGATGAGTGGCAAGCCTGGTTATCACGGATATTGCCCATATCAAGGTTTGTTACATGTAGACCGCGTGAAGCCTGCCTCGTGCCTTAGTCGTAGTTGAGGTTAGCTATGGTGCGGTAGCGAATTAATTTAATCTACTAGTCTATTTTGACCAGCAGCAGATTTCCGGGCGGGTCTTGTGAAGACCCTCCGGAAAGAAGCCCGAAATTCTGAATTGCAGTGCAGGGTAGTGGAGACGTCTCTGTCTGCACACAAGGCTGTAAGTTTGGATTATAGCACACAGGCAAGTGGGGTCCCGTGAGCGGACCTATCGTTTGTTTTCGCGTATTCCTCCCAAACACGGATCTACATCGCATCACAATTGCAAAAAACTGTTTCATCATAAACCGGCACATGTCCTGGCAATATATAAATTGATTCGAAGAAGTTCAACTGTGACAAGGGAAAGGTTTCATGAAGATCCTCCTTTCAGAACGCGAACAACTTCTTTCAGCTAACATGGCAATGCCCTTCACTTCACCAACGTTTCACAAAATTTAGGCATGAAAACCCAAGCTCACCCATCGGCTCTGTCTGAAAGAATTCATACCGGTATGTGAAGCATTACGTTCCCGTTCACGGCTGGAAAGTCGTGGAGATCGACAGAGACCAGAGTGTTAAAACGAGCTCGAGTGAGCCTCACAAGCATTAGAGGAAGTGGAAAATTATGACACTCGGAAGCGATGTTTCCGATGAAAATTGAAACAATAGAAAATACCGATTTTCGCCAGCTGCAGCTCGCGCTTGCTGACTCTGCTGAGTCCACTAATCTGCAGCACACAACCTTATGTAACTTGCATCAGCCGTGCAAACGGCACCAACCAGGGCGGAGAATATTCATTGCAGCGTTCCGTGACAAACTACACTGTGGCTGTCATTGTGTGCCAGGAGATGATTGCATCTGCTATAACAACGTTACCTGAACGATCGAAATGTTGACCTAAGGGAAGTCTGTTACTTGACATTTCCACGTACCATCCTGATTGACAGAGATCGAGGTGGCGGGAAGAAGTCAAAACTTTAGTTCGCTTGTGGGTCATGGCGACCGGAGTTGGGGATTCTCTGGTTATGGCGAGGAGCTTCTAAAGTTGCGTTCAGCATGATTTTCACAGTTCGAGTTCTCAATTGAGATGCACGTTGTGAGGATGACATCAGCAATTCTTGTTTTGAATTCATTACCAGAATCGCTATGTTACAGACGTGGACGCAGGTGAGGACGCAGGTAACGAAGGGACTGGAAGTGCATGAAAAGTGCGCCCTTTTCGCGCTGGAAGTTGTCGTTGTTTTTGGCCAACCTAGACTGCTACAACTTGTTGAAAAGCCTTACTGAAGACAGCTCTTTTGCGTTGACCGTGCGTTGTTTTCCAAAAAGCTACATTCCTACAAATAAGAGAAGAAGATCAAGGCTCTAAAGTTCGAAAGATGGAAGCTCAAGAGGAATATAAACAAGCCGCTACCATTTTCCCAAGCTATAAAGAGAAGCTCCAAGCATTTAATGCAGTATACAGGTAAGTTGATGGAATGTTTTGATCAATGTACTTCTCCCTGTAGTCTTGTCCAGAGTTTTCGTTATCTTTTTGGGCGTAAAAATGAAAAAAAAATTATGGCAAAAAGAGAAAATTGGATCTAAAGGCTATAAATCTTCAGATTACTCATGTGACAATTAAATAAATGGTAACAGGTGAAAAGGGAATCTTTTTCACTCATTCTTTTTAGAAGGAAGACAGGAGTAGGAAAGAAAAAATGATGAATTAATACAAAACAAAGAAGAGAGCAAAACGGAAACAGCAGAACAGTAAACCAAAATATTGTGAAAACGGTGACTATTTTGAAGGCAGTTGGATTTTTAACATCAATTTAAATTTTATTGTTTTGGGTCAACAGGCTTGCCCAACTACGCTACATTTAACATTTTGTATGAAGAACTGTTTGAGAGGGTTGCACATTGTGTCTGTTACTCTGCATGAAATACAACCTTCCAGTGCAGAAGATTCCAGCAATTTACCCCAAGAATGACGTGGAGCTGAACAGACATGATGGCATTTTTAGCTTATCATGGAGCTTCTGTTGATGTGCAAGACTACAGCTCAGGAGCGTCTGCTCTTCATCATTCGATAGAAAACAATCAGCTGTCAATCGCTTGAACACTCCTTTTCCAGCTCAATGCAGACGTGAATGCTGCCACATTCAATGGCTGCAGCATTGCATCTGACTGCATGTTGTGGGCTTATGTGCCAGATGTGGTAGCCATTCTCGTCACGGCTGGAGCTGGCATGAGCATTCAAAATGCTAAAGACAACTTGCCTATCAGTTTGACTAGAAATGGACAAGTGAGTTATAGTGTTGTGAGTCATTACGCTTCATTACATCATTGCCCCGGGCCTAATATTTCCTGAATATGCAGGTCTACTCTTCCAAATTTTTTGTGAAGGCATGAAAGAAACTTCTTTGACTACAGAGTTTCGGTCTCACCTTTATTTTTCCCTTTATTTCCTTTTTTCAGATTATCAAGATTCTCAGCCAAACTGTTTAATCTAAAGGAAAACACCAGAATCAGAGAGTACAGTCTCTGACCATAACTCAGAAACTTTCCTGAAGGCAACTTCCTTCACGTGCCAGACTTTGCTGAATTGGTGGACTTTGTTATTGTCGCCTGACATAGTCTTAGTAAATGCGTGGGTGTGTTTTTGTTGATCTTTAAAGAACTCGTTTTCATCAATTATTTTATCACAATGTACATGTGACTATTAAACTCTGGTTTGAAAGGAAAATTGCTCTTGCCAGAACCATGACTGATATGTATTTGGTACTTTCTGGCTGTCTCTTGCATATGCCCACTTATCAGCTGAGTAAAACCTCCAAACTATAACATCATTGAGCTAAACACAGAGCTGGTTTCAGGTGTCTGGCTCAATGGTGGTGGAGGATACACGTTTTGAAGTTTAAATTTTGCTGATGTTGCTCATGTACGCTGGGTCACAAAGTAAATTCTTATACTAGCTCGAAGACATTGGTGGAACGAAGACGAATACGCTGGGGAGTGGCATTGTCCCAGTCAAAGAAACCATTCTTAAATCCAAGCGTCACACAGTATAACACATTGGAGTTGCTTTGAAAGCTGTTATGTTCGTTTTCAATTATATATAATCTATGGGACAATACTAGTCCGTGACGCAACACAGGTATACCGTGGGGTCTCAGTACACTTGATGCCACCAACAAAATGTTTGTTGCAAGCCTGAGGAAACAGTGTAGTAGTATACTGGGATGGTGCAGTCATAATGGCTCGTTCTTTCACCATCTGTGCCAACGCTAACTAGGCACGTTCGTTTACTATTGATCCAGTTAATTTCGTTGCCGTTCATTCTCGAATCAACGAAATCCACACCTTGTTGATGATGTGGTTGATTTAATTTTAATTAGACTGATTCCTTTTACTAGTCAAATGGCTGTCATTGCTTCTGCAAGTCGTCCATCAACTACGAGGGGTCAGAAACAAAAAACAAAGTGTCGATCTGCTGGTGTTTCAGCGCTGGCAGCCCTAACAAGCATGCTGTCCATCCGTCTGTGGGTAGCCTAAGTCTTCAGAGAATATCTTCGCTAGCAGTCCCCCGCTCTTGATTTTTAGGGACTGTGCAGGCGGAGCGCAGAATCACTGGCCAGAGTGAAAAGCGCTCGCCAACTAATCAAGGCGAAATCTCCCAACAAAACGGATATCGGAGAGACTAGTGATCTAGGGAGAGGCTTGGAAATCAACAAGCAGGAAACTTGGACAAAGCGAACTGAGCGACAACTATCGTCGACTAGCGTAAGGAAATGCTGACTATGCTGATGTGCACTAGCTGCCGGCCGACGTGAGCGATTCCTCTTGCAAGATGGCGGACGGAGCAAAAACAAAAGGGCGCTGATTTATGAATACGGTGGATTCGCCCCTTGGGTGTGAAAATATCCCAACGAGAATACTCACTACCGTCGTAAGTTGAACTCTGGTTGGGGATGTTACTGCATGGATGTTTGTATCGTCGGCAGAACTCTCGAAAGGTTGACTGTCGACTGTTGTTTTTGAATATTCGTCTCTTCTTCGTTGTTGTTTTCGGATCTTTGTCGCTCGTCATGGGCAAGCTGCTGCTTTCCTTGAGAGCAGTCCAATAGCGGGCTCCTTTGCTGCTTTCCTTGAGAGCAGTCCCATAGCGGGCTCCTTTGCTGCTTTCCTTGAGTGCAGTCCAATAGCGTTCCCTTGCTCCAAGTAGAGCAGTGATCTGCAGTGATCATGGATTTCGAAGTGCAGTCCAATGGCGGTGAGTCCAGTCCAGTTGACATTTTTAACCCGGCTAGTGGCGGCGAGTCCAGTCACGTTGCGAGCGCTACTTTAAACGTAGACTATGACGCACTGGACTGACGCCGAAATTGGGTCATTTCACAACATTCGATGGCAATTCGTCTGTCATCAGTCTTGAGGAGTACTCACCTCGACCAATCGCAATCAGCGAGGTGTCGAGATTTTGGGACAAGGTGCTGCACCTGGTAGCGTATCACGCTATAAATATGGTTGTCTATAAAACGAGCCTTCTGTTGGCGACCGGTGCTTTGCACTTCAGTGAAGGATTAGTGTGCTATGGCTACAGTGAGGTCGTGCTGTGCAACGAAAAACTGCTAAGGCTTTTGCTTGGCCACAAGTTGTGTTTTTATTTGTAACCTCCCCCTTACGATCTTTCTCGCGCCGGCGACAGCTTGAAAATGTTTAAATCACACAAGCCCTCGCTATCGCCAGGGTGTCCTTGGCAAATGGCGGTAAAGGTATATGACAGGGTCGTCGTGCTTGGTGGCCTCGGTTTATATTACGATCTTGAGGGGCACTGTCACTTGCGTTTTCCTCTCCTACGGGAGGTTTTCATTCACGAGCCGTCTGTTACGAGGTGGAGTATGACGAAGCATTTCGGCGCTGCTGGGAGAGTGTGTTTGGCCAGTGCGTGTGCTTGCGAGGTTAACGGTCATCTTTGGGTTTTTGGAGGATATGTTGCACGGAGGAAAAAGGCGGTGCGTGTTGGATATTGTAACATCTTACGTTCCCTGGACATTGTGGGTCGTGGCTCGTGGAAGTACGTTAACGCAAAAGGTGACTTGCCATCTCCTCGAAGCGAGATGTGTTGTTGGACATGGAAAGGGTGTATAGTAATCTTTGGTGGTAGGGGCCCATTTCCATCAAGCAAAGGCCACACGCAGGCTTCGTATGTGGATCCTCACGAGGATCGGCGTGAAATACCATCCGAGGTGCTGAATAATAGTTTACGTGTTTTGAAAACATGGCCGTGTCCAACGTGGACTGAGCCAACCTGTTCAGGTGAAAGGCCTAAGGCAAGGGCTGCTCACGCAGCGACGCAGATAGGAAGATTTGTATACCTGTTTGGAGGGCGAACATCAGAAGGGAGAGAAAACGACCCGTACATTTTGGACTTAGAAACACTTCACTGGAGTGGTGAGATTCAGGTCTCTGGTATAAAACCGTGTGGCCGATCATTCGCCACTCTAAGCCATTGCGGCACGGGAAGCCTCATTCTCCACGGGGGTAGATCAAGCGGTGGCGACTCGGAGGTGCTTAATGACTTTTGGCTATTTGACACCAAGGCCCTGCTTTGGAGACAGGTCGCATCTGACAGTACATCCCCGCTCGACGGAAGGGTTTGCCATGTTGCTGTGAATGTCGATGACACTGTGCATATCGTGGGCGGATTCAAGGAGCGACTGTGGGGCGCAGGCAGCATAGATGATAATCTGGTGAGTTTGAAGTTCTTCCACGGTTTCTTCGTCTTACGTTCTGTCTTGGATCAAGTATGTAATAGTTTTTTGCACTTCTCCTGTTAAGCATATTGCCCCTGGTTTTCACCCTAGATCTTTCCTCAATTCTCAACCTACTTTGCTGTCAAAGTTTCCCTTCTGTCTGTTTGTCATCACAAGATCAACTTAGTCGATTTCTCAAAGAAACGTTCTTTTGTTGTCCTATTCTGCAGCTTGAAAACGACATGATTCTCTTCTTTCGGTGTACGCCTCTTTCTTTGCGAGAGATATGCCTGCAGTTTGCTGTGAAGAGTATGTTGACGGACGATACGTTGGGTCAAGCCATCATATACTTGCCAAGTATTCTGCTTAATGAGGTTTTGTACAGGATGAGTGCATCCCTGGAATGCGTCCCTAGCTGTTTAGGCTCTCCATTGAGGTAATTGCGGTAATTGCGGAAACATTTCTTCCTTCTGGCCCCATCTCGTTGCTGTCTACACTCATCATATCTCGGTGTCTTGCCATCGGACTTTACACAGGCTGAAATGTTTTGTTCCATTTCCGCGTTTTGTTTAACTTGTGTACATAAGATTGCGTACATTTGATTCTGCTGCCCTTAGCCTCTTTCTTTCTTTCTTTCTTTCTTTTTTTCTTTCTTCTTTCTTTATTACCTTTTATGAATGAGAGTGGTGAGAGCGGGCGGCAAATAATAATAAAAAAAAGAAAGAAAGGAAAACAGAACAGCAAGGGAATTGTTCAGAGCGAGGTGTCTATACATTAAGCTAGGCTTACCGTAGTAGAGCATGAAAGGCGAATGGAAATAGGCAATAGGGAAGCTTAGAAGGAGAGCAAAAGGAAATGATAAAGCCAGCACGGCTATAAGCTTCTTTATACACAACTGGTCAGAAATGTAAGCACTGGGGGTTGTGTGTGTCACATTATTGGGTTCAAACTACCGCCATAAGTGTGGGAAAGGGAGGAGGAGCATGTACAACGAATAGCGAATTTGTGTTGTTGAGCGACTTATTTTGTAGTGTGCAGTTGATGTCAAGTTCTTAATTGAGTCAGGTAGCTCATCATATATTCTTATAGAAAGGAAAATAGCGGAGTCTCGATAAAGTACTCTGCGTTCACGTGGGATGGGAGTCTTGAAAGTTCTTGCTGTGTGTGGCGTGCAAGCGGTCTGTCTTCAAAGGCTGTCTTCAGCGGTTTTTATTTAGATCGATCATACAAAGCTAAAGAGGGATAGCTGATATTGTCGCCTGGGAGAAGGCGTGGGGCAGTTGAGGGTGGAGAGTAGTCTACTGTGGCTCGTGGGTGATACAGCGGCAAACTCGGGATGACGCGGGCGGCACTGAATTGAAATCTCTCTTAACGGTCTGATAAATGTTGTAAAAGTCCACTGCAAACGATGTCGTTATGCTCCAGTATTGGCCTTGTGTATGGTTTGTAGAACGTTGATAGAGCGGCTAGCGACAGGGAGGATCTCAGGCGACGAAGAACTCTCAAGAAGGGTCCAGCTTTTTGCAGTATCTTGTCTATATGTTTGTTCCAGCGAAGGTTTTCAGAGATGTGAACACCTAGGTGGCGATGGGACCCTACGGTCTGCAGATTATTATTGTTTAGGGTGATGTCGGCTTGAGGGCTCGGTAGGCTTCGCCGTGTCGTCTCTATGATGACAGTTTTCTCGTTATTTAGCCATGTGCCAGTGGCGGGTACGGCAGCTTGGAAGTCCGTACAGCATTGCTCTCGAGTAGACGGTATCGTCGGTACAGTGATTGCAGATCGTCGGGCACGCGACAGCTCCGTGTAAATCGTATGTGTACACGAGGAATGGTATTGGTCCGAGCACTGAGCCCTGGGGTATTCCCGCCGGTATGACATTGTGCTGCATATTTCTCCCTTAGCTGCCTGGTAGTAAGATACTCTGTCAGCCCTGCCAAGCGGCTGTACACCTTGTCAAGTCCCCTTACAGCACACGTAAGACGCAGGTACGCAGCGTCAGCTCAACTGGTGCATTGTAAAAGACACAGCAGCATTTCTGAGCAAGACAAAATATATGTATCCTAACGCACAATGTCAGGTGACCAAAAACAGAAGGTGGCAATTGCACCCTGTCAGAAAACCCCAGCTGCACACACACACACACACACACACACACACACACACATACGCACACACACACACACACACACACACACACACACACACACACACACACGCACACACACACGCTCATCACGCTGTGGACACATACATCACACTCCTCCCCTCGAAGTTCCAACTAATAACATGGACCAATACACACTGAACTCCTAAGTAATTTACAAATCAACTAATTGTCAGTTAACCCCTGTTCTCTCTCTCTCTCTCTCTCTTACAAGTCTAAACGGTTAGGTGGCCTTGACTTCCCGCATGACCTTCTCAGTGACGGTACTGTCTTCTCAGTTTTAGTTCTGTAAGTGCATCACCGCCTGTGCTATGCGTAATACCCACACCTGTCCTCTCCTCAGTCTGGTTGTTAACGTTCCTGGTTAACCCTATCCAATCCAGGGGGGGGGGGACAAAGTGCCCTCCAGCTATGATTTTTCCTCTTTCTCCAAGATGCTTTCAGATAAAGCTTCAGGAGTTCATGACTTTTCCTATTTACATCCCTGGTAGGAAATGGACATGTTTTTTTACATTGTGATACATTCCGTTGCCATAGCAATGCTAGTTATTTTGGGGGCATGGTTTTGGGCGCTTTGCGGAACTCGAGGTACAACAGTGTGTGCGCTCAACTATGATCTGTCACCTGCCGATCTCGACACATTTTAAGATTTCTTGGGACTTACCTGAGTCCTTAGTTCTTCCATTCGCCCGTCAGAGAAGCATCCAAGGCCTGTCAACAGAGCACAGTTGAAATTGTCAATGTTGCTCGGTGACGCTCTGGAAGAGGTTTCTTGCGCAACTGATGCTACTCCAGATGTTTCTCCACGGAATAAACAGAGATGCCACTGCTGCATATTGTCAGTGCATAAAGGCTTTGGTTGGAAAGCCACGTCACAAGAAAGAGAAGGCCCGGCTGACCAAAGTGAAGAGCTAGCTTTTGCTCAAGATGTAACAAGGCAGCTTGCTCAAAGCATCTGATAGCTGCCTGCACAGACTGTGCGTGTACGTGAGCCTCTACAACGTCAATGCAACTGAGAGTGTTTCCCAGGTTGAGACTTTGAAAGACATTGCCGGGCGTTTCTGCAAGCCTCTTTGTCATAATAGCAACATCGTTTAAGCTTTAGTTTTCTGAAAGGATCAATTTACCGTTACATAGTGTTTGGTGCTTAACGGTTTAATTTTTGATAGAGAAAGTCACTGGCACCAGAGACAGCGTTCTCCATGAAAACTCGACGTTCCGACTTCTTTACCGAAGTCTTCCTCAGGCAAAATGAGTTTGGTACTTTATTAGTCGTGCTTGGGCTTTTTATGCTCTACGTTTCGTGTCAGGGTTTTTTGTTAAGTCGTTAAATGAATAATGAGCTGTGAATGCGTGCGTGGTTTTTTAGAGGGATGTCTTGGATAAGGTGTAAATCAATTTCATGGCGTGGTTTTTTTTGGAGGGATGTTTTGGATAAGGTGTAAACCAGTTTTATAGCTTGTCGACTGGTTTAATTTTTTTTGCGATATTGTAGTATCTTTCTACTTTATGCCCTTGTACATCTCACTGGCCGCCTGATGCAGGACAGTTGCATTTTCTATCACTAGTAATTGTCATGCCAAACCTAGCAATCAAACTTTGGTCGCTGCTAAGCATATCTGCTTCAAATAAAATCTTGTCTAAGGGGGGGGGGG